>ML682013.1:5069050-5170791 GCA_007922195.1 Podocnemis expansa | reverse complement strand
TTCTTTCTTTCTTTCTTTCTTTCTTTCTTTCTTTCTTTCTTTCTTTCCATGTGCCATTTCCCAGTATTTGAATCTTAACTGCTTTGATTTGCTGTAAGACTGTGACCTGATCCTATGTCTTAGACTCCCCTACATTTATTTCCTACCATTCTGTAAACTCCTCCATCTTCAAACTATCTGATGAAATGGAATTTTTCTCCCATGAATGCTCATCCAATAAATACATTTGTTAGTCTCAAACAGTGCCTCTGGATTCCTTGTTTGTTTTACAACAATATGGGGGGGGGCTTTGAGAAGGGGAGACACACAGGATTGCTCAGAGAGGGGGAGAGACAGGCAGGATCAGGTTGAAAAGGGCAAGGGGGAGACAGGGGTTTCGGCAGAGAAGGGGGAGACACCAAGGATTAGGCTGCGAAGAGCAAGGGAGACACACAGGTTTGGGTAGAGATGGGGGAGACACCCAGGGGTGGGCACAGAAGGGCAAGGGGGGAGACCCACAAGTCTGGGCAGAGAAGGGGGAGACACTCAGGGTCTTTCAGGGAAGGGCGGGGGGAGACACACAGGTTTGGGCAGAGATGGGGGAGACACATGGGTTTGGGCAGAGAAGGGGGGAGACATGAAGGGGCAGGCAAAGAATGGGGCAGACATGTGAGTTTGGGCTAAGAACAAGGGAGACATGCAGAGCAGGCTGAGAACAGGCGAAATGCCGGGTTGGGCTGTGATGCCTGGTCCGGCTCAGAACGGGGGAGATCAGTCAAGGAACATGGGGAGTTTAGCTGTGGTCCACACAGCTGGGGATACTCCCAGCTGTGTTGTGTCTTGTAGCCAGCCTCCATCCCCATGTTTTCTGTGGTTGGGAGGCCAATTAAGTCGACTTAAGGCAACTTCCCCTCCACATTGCCTTAAGTCAACTTAATAAAGTCGACTTAGCTGTAAAGTCAACTTTATAAGTGAAAGTAATAAAGTGGACTTTACCTGGTACTAAAGTCAACTTTATTGCCCTGCAATGTAGACAGGACTTTGTTTACATTGACTTAAGTCAACTTAAGCACAGTGTAGACATATCCTAACAAATCAAAGCTATCACTGTGAGAGCAATGGAATCAGTGTCTTAGCTGACAATATGAATCACTTTCTTTTCTTACTAGTCTGGATTTCCCTGGGCTACCAGAATTGTAGCTGAAGGTAAAAACCGTACCCACCCACAAAAAGATTTCTACTTTCATGTATAGAAATGACAATATGTTTGCAAGCTAGCATATTTGTTGCCATGTTTGTCCTGGGATATTAATTACATTAATCATCTTGCCAAGTTCCAAAGTGGTAGCTGTGTTGTTCTAATTCAGCAAAACAAGTAAGGAGTCCTGGGGCACTTAAAGACTAACACATTCATTTATTTATCATATAAGCTTTCGTGGGAGAAAACTCTACTTTGTCAGATGCTTTGAAACTTGTGATAAATAAATTTGTTAGTCTTTAAGTGCCACAGGACTCGTTGGTTGTTTTGCTTAATCATCTTGTCCGTCTAATATTTTTGGAGAGATTTACAAGGTATTAGAACTACACAGAGAAAGTATCAGTAAAGTAGTGTTTAAACTCCCTTTCATTCTGGTGCAGCCATAACCATAAGAAGTGTTAAAAAAACATTTCAGTACTTGCCAGTTGATACCCTCCCAGGAAACTATTTTTGGCATCCTAGATGAGCCATGACTTTGCTACCCCATCCCCCACATTCAATGGGGGAGGGGTAGAGTTTAGAATGAATATACGCATGTATTTTTTTAAATAGAGAAAAAAGTAGCTTCTATCTAATTTTACTCCCCTTTAAGCAGGAGTCTCAAACGTGCAACCCCCGGGCTGCATGGGGCCCCTAAAGCTATTTCCCATGGCCCGCAATGGCACGATTGTTACCGATATTTGCAATACTTTTGTATGAAAAGGTTTCAGTGGTGTGGCCCTCAGCCTAATGCACTAGACCTCATGCAGCCCTCATGGTGCTTTGAGTTTGAGACCCCTGCCTTAAAGCCTAGCATCCTAGGAGACTGCCTAGTTTGCATGTATGGTCAAACCAGGCTTGGTTATGCTTTTTGGTGTATAATGTGTACAAGAAATAAGATTGCAAAGATCTTCACATTTGATTTGATTAGAGCACGGGACTGAGAGTCAGGTAATCTATACTTCATTCATGGTTTTGCCTCAACTACCAGTGTGATCTTGGACATGTCTTTTAGAGCCAGATTTTTCAAGGTATTCAAGGCAGACCCCTAGCTCCCAGTGAAATAATGGAATTGGGCACCTAACTACTTAAAAAGTCTGACTGATAACCTCTCTGTGACAGGGTTTCTTCAGCTTAAAATAGAACTCATTATAATACCTACCTCAAAGTACAATCACAAGGCATCATAAGTTAGGCCCAGTTTCAGGAAAGTACTTCAGCAGATGCTTTTGTTCATTCATATTCAGGAAAACATGCTCAAGTACTTTCATGACTAGTGATGCCTACCTGAATCAAAGCTTAATATTTACAGAGTGCCTCAAGATCTCTAGATAGAAGCTGCTATGTAAGTGTTATTAGCGGCTATGTAAGTGTTATTAGTTACTTCCAGTTCGTGTCTAAATATGTACTTCAAGTAAATTAGCCAAGAGATTTTGTTGCAATATAAGACATCTCTTAGGCACACTGATTTTTCAATTTCATGTGTTATTTTAAACCATGTAGAGCTGGGTTAAGATTCACCTATGCATTGTTCATCATTAGATGAAGCTGATCTCTTCACAGCACATTAGTTTTTGTCACATTTTTGGTTGTGTGTGCTGTCTCTTTTATTCACAGAGTCTTTGGATGAATTATATTTTATTGACAGAGTTTAAAGAAAAAGCAAATGAAATCAGGTCATAAGGCCACTCTCAAGAGCAGGTGAGTTCACTGTGAAGTGGAATTTACTACGGTAATTACGGAGGCAGAACAATGCTTTTTTTCTCTCCCCTCAAAGGGTATGTCCACACACACCCCTTATTTCGAAACAACAGAGGTTGTTTCGAAATAAGGAGTGCCATGGCCACACGACGCACGGCCATTTCGAAAGAAGCAAACCGCTTCTTTCGAAATGGCCGTGGTCTTTTCGAAACAACCTAAACCTAGTTACATTTCGAAACGGCGTTGTCCCAAAACAGTTGTTTCGAAATAACGCCAATAGGACATGCCGTTTCGAAACAACCGTTGTTTCGAAATGAGTTGTTTCGAAACAACCGTTGTGGTGGCCGTGTTATTTCGAAACAACGGTTGTTTCGAAATAACCGGCTGACCTTCCTCCCAGGGTGCACAGCACCCTGGGGGAACTTCCTGCCAGGGCGTGCCTGTTAGGCTGCGTGGCAGGGAGGGAGCTAACAGGCAGCCATGGCCCAGCAGCCAGGTCCCTCAGCTACAGGACGCCGGAGGGCGCCTGTGTGGACGCAGGAGGACGTGACCTGCCTCCTGGGCATCTGGCGGCAGCCAGAAATACTGGAAAGGTTCCAGGCCAGCCACCAGAACCGTGACATATATCATGACATTGCGGATGCGATGTCCCAAGCAGGGCACCTCCGAACAACCGAGCAGGTGCGGAGCAAAATAAAGACGCTCCGCCAGGAGTATGCCCGCACCTGGGATGCCCGGGCACTGGAGGGGCCTGGCAGCCAGGCCACGTGCCCATTTTATGAGGCCCTGGATGAATTCCTGGGCACACAGCCCAGCGGTGCCTCCACTGCATCTGTCGACACCTCTGGGGGGCATCAGAGCCCCTCATCAGGCCTGGAGGCAGCCACCTCTGACGTCTCCGTCGGGGGACCACCAGCCGCACCACCATCAGCGGCGGAGGCCAGCCCCACGACCCTGGAGCTGTTCAGGCCCATGGAGGCGGGCAGCAGCACTGAGGAGCAGGGGCCCACCACCACCCCAGGCTCCGAGTCAGACCCTGGGACAGCTCGGCTGACCTCTGGAGCCCCCGTGGGTAAGTACACCCCCCCACACACGGGGGTACACAGGGCTGGGCCTGTCCAGCAGGTCCCGGGACGGGTGGAGGCCAGGGCCAGGCACCAGGGCGGGTAGGGCCCAGGGTTCATGGGCACAGAGGGGCCCCCTGGCCATGGGGCCCACAGACACAGGTGTCACCGGGGACAAAGGCCCTTGTGTGCCGGAGGGTGGTGACCAGGGACTGGCTGGGAAAGATGCAGCAGCATCTTGCGTGGGGTGGAGAGCAGGCAGGGCACACCACTGGCAAGTGGCCTCGGGAGACCTCAAGTGCAAGGCGTGGCTGGGTCCAGCTCACCCTTGTGGGCACCACAAGCATGTGTGCCTCCCGGGTACAGTTCCCAGATGTCTGGCAAAAGGAGACCATGGTCTCCTTTCCTGTGCTCTGTTCTACTTGTTATCCTCCCATTCTCTGTCTGGCAGGCAGGTCAAAATAGGGGGGTTTGTCAGGCTTTTTCCCAGAGGGGCTGACGGATCCTGGACTGCCAGAGTATACCGATTTATTTGGGGAACTGTCCCAGGGTGCCGTAAACCCTGATGACTACCTCGGCCAGACAACCGTCTTGCCCAGGGTCCTCCAATGTCCTCTGTCGGGTACCATCCCGGCCTCCTTCTGAAGGCTTTGGGGGCCAGGAGTCCTACCCCAGGGCAATGTCCCACGGGATCTTGGGACCCTGACAGTCAGGGCAGAGGTGTGTGCTGCAGACAGGTGCACACAGATGGGACCAGCAGGCGGCAGGGACTAACTGTGTTTTTTGTGTCCCTGCAGCACGTCGCAGAGCCCCTCCCCGAGGGCCGGCACCCATGCCCGGACCCCACCGCCAAAGCCCCAGGACACCGCGGCGACAGCGGAGGGCCCCCAGGACCCGCAGTGAGCTCCTGGACAGCCTGGAGGAGTTCGGGCGTGACATGCACACCGCCACCCAGGCCTGGAGACGGGAGCAGGTGCAGCGGCAGGCAGCTGGGCTCCGTGCCCTGGAGTGCCTCGCAGGCGCTGAGGACAGAGCGGAGAGGGCACTGGAGGTCCTGGCAGTGGAGCTGCCAGCTGCTATTCTGCAGCAGGCTGCAGCCATCCGCCAGCTTGCGGAGGGCCTGGCTCCCCGACGTCGCCGGGAGACATCACCGCCCCAGCAAGGACAGCGGGCGGAGGGCAGCCATGGGCGCAGGCGGGGCATGCCACCCGCCCCGGACCCTCCCACAGGCGTTGCCTAACCCTCCCCGCCCCAGGACCTCTTCACCCCTGTCCCCTCCCAAGTTCATGTTCCCTCCCCATGCCCCCTCCCAAGTTCATGTTCCCTCCCCCGGACCCCCCCAGATTGCCCCGTCCCGTATCGCCCCCATCCCTTCCCTTATTGTGAATAAACCCCTGGAACATTAGTCATGCTTGTCTGTGTTTTTATTGGGGGGGATTGGCGGTGTGGGTGGATGGGTGTGGGCTGGCTGTGGGTGGACGGGGGAGATGGTGGTTTGGTGCAGGGCAGGCCTGGTCCTCAGGCTTCCTCCATGGTGAAGGCGAGCCGGAGGGCGTCGCAGATGGCAAGGGCTCGCGCAGATGGCTGCTCCTGAGTTGGCCGGGATCTCGGTTGTTCATAGTCCCTAGCAAATGCTTGGACCTCAGCCTCCCATGCGAGTGGGATGGGTTCCCCTTGCTGTTCACAAAAGTTGTGGAGCACTGCACATGCCGCGATGGCTTGCGGCAGGCTGCGCTCAGCGAGGTGGAGGCGAGTGAGCAGGCACCTCCACCGGGCCTTGAGGCGTCCGAATGCCCGCTCGACCACCTGTCGACAGCGGGCCAGGCGGCGATTGAACAGCTGCCGGCTGGGGTCGAGTGGCCCGGCGTATGGTCGCATTAGCCAGGGCCGCAGGGGGTAGGCTGCGTCCGCCACTATAAGAACGGGCACCTCTATGCCCCCAAGGTGGATGGTGTGAGGGGGGAAGTGGGTGCCCGCCTCCATGCCCCGATACAGGGCAGAGTTGCGGAGGACCCTGGCGTCATGGGCCCTCCCTGGCCATCCCACGTAGCAGTCCTGGAACCGGCCCTGGTGGTCCACAAGGGCCTGCATAATGACCGAATGGTATCCCTTTCGGTTGCGGTACACCGCAGCCCTGTGCTCCGGCGCGTGCACAGGGATATGTGTGGTGTTCAAGATGCCAGCACAGTTTGGAAAGACAAGGGTTGCCATCCCGGGCATGGTGTCCTGCAGGTCCCCACGTCTCACCAGGCGCCGTAGGAGGATATGATTGATGACCCTGGTGACCTCGAGGAGGATGGTGCCGGTGGTGGACCTCCCGACGCCAAACAGGTGCGCCACTGCCCTGTGCGACTCCGGGGTGGCCAGCTTCCACAGGGTGATGGCCACTCGTTTGTCCACTGTGACAGCAGGCCTCATGGGGGTGTGTCCCTGTGGCGCAGGTGCGGGGCGAGTTCGCGCACCAGGCGGGTGAAACTGGCCCTGCTCATGCGAAAGTTCTGGCGCCAGAGGTCGTCACCCCAGGTGCGCAGAATGACCCTCTCCCACCAGTCGGCGCTGGTCTCACGCACCCACATGCGGCAGGGCACAGGGAGGGGCAGGGGCAGTAGCTGACCCCTGCGGATGAGCTGGATGTACTCCTCAGCCACAGGCCAGTCCTCCTCGGGGTCTACAAACAGAGTCTCCCAGAGGTGCTGGAGCCCCTCGATGCACGGCGAGGGGTTGGGTGCTGCACAGCGTTGTCTAGGCAGCCGAGCACTGTCCATGGCTTGCAGCGTGCTGCTAGCGTGAGTGGACGGGGGAGTGAGGTCAGGGCCAGCTTTTATGTGATTGGCGGCCATGTTGCCACACCTCCCATGCTGCACTGCCCCTGGATCGAAATAGCAAGTCCACACAGTGGAAACGCTATTTTGATTCCCGTTTTTTGCTTATTTCGAGGCCACCGTTTTGTTAGTTTGAAACAAGTTATTTCGATATAACATGTTATATCAAAACAAGTTATATCGAAATAACTTGTTTCGAAATAACAAAACGGTGTGTGAACATAGCCAAAGATTTTTTGTTCTAAGTCTTAATTTAACTAAATATTATATGGAGCTGGGATTTTCTATTCTAATTATAGCTTTTCATTTTATGAGCCTAGCAGGCTAGCACAGAGACCAGAGGCTCGATGTGAAAATGATGAGATCATTTTTCCTTTTGTGTCGAAATTTAAATAGCATTTGCTTCTCCGTTAATTTTGGTTACTACTTTGCAAGCAGATACCAAAAAAGATACTGTGTTTTTCTTCTGGATAGTAATTTACAGATAGGTTTTATCTTATCCCGGTGAGATGTGAAATCAGGAAAATTCATACCATATAATTTTCTCACATTACAAGAAGGGTAGGCTCTTCTCTGATAAAGTGGATGAATATGAAATCTCTGGGCTTATTTAAGTAATAATAAACATTTGGGGCTTTGGGAGTACCCTACGAATTCTCTCTCTCTTCCCCTCCTCTCCACAGAGGACACACATGAACACTTCCCGGCTTCACAGGGGTATTGTGAGGATAAATACCCTAGTGTGTGAGAGGTAATAAACGCCTATAAATAATTCTCACACATAGTCACATATTTTTACTCAGGTTTCTCAAGTTTTAGTTGTCACTCCTTTCTTCTTTCTTTCTGATGGCTGCCATGCTGCCATAAGGTCAATCATTCTGGACAGAGGGAGCTGGTTAATCGCAAATGGCAAACTGTAAGCTATTTTTCTGCATTTTTGGGATCCAGTTTCTGAATGAGAGTGCATTGCATGAGCAGTGAAAGTAGTAAAGACAGGTCTAATAACCCCTTTCGGAAGACTGAGTTTGAAAGTGGCTGTGACTTGAGATCAGGAAAGTCAGTCAGTATCTAGAGACTAAAAGGAGAACCTTACCCATAAACTTAGTGTGCCTTACTAAGGCTATGTCTACACTAGAAAATTGTTCTGCAATATGTCTCTGCAGCATAATAAATGCTGTTTAGTTATTGCACATTTGTGCATCAACAGTGCAGTCCTTATAATGGAATAGTGCATCCACACAGCTCTTGCATTTTCACCAGAAAGAGGATTGAATTGTGCGGGACTATCCCACCGTGCCAGTCAGCAGCTTCTGGCACTTGGACAACTGGGTGGAAGGAGAGGAGCACTGAGCACTGTGGATACCTTTACAAGTTCCCTTAGGACTTGTGGCTCCTTTGTATCATTTACTGTAGGTGCTAGCAACTCACACTGTTTTATTCCACCTAGATTTTTTCTTTTGCCTGCTGCCACATAACTGTGCCTGCACAGCTGACTCTCCGTTGATACTGCACAGGTCCAGCACCTGAGTTGTGCTCCAGGCAGGCACAATCAGCTGGAATTTCCCCCTGCAAACACACTGGCTCTGTAAGCACCAGGAGAAGGAACTGATTACAAAGGGAAAATTTAGAAGTTCCCAGGCTTCACAGGAGGGAGGGGGTAGTTGCGTTGGAGCAGCAGAATTGAACAGAAACACCGGAGTGGTCATGATTGGAATTATGGGACATTTCCAGGGGCTTGTAAATCTGCGCTAAATTTTCTGCTCTGTACACAAAGTCATTACTGTGCAAGAACTGTTCTGGAATAGTTGTTACTCCTCTCGCTCATGTGGTTTTATTACTCTGCAACAATAGGGCACTTAGAGCACAACAAGGGGGATTCTCTAGTAGATGGCGGGGTTATTAATCTTCAATAAGACGACTTATTGTACTGTAACTTTTGAGTGTAGAGAAGCCCTCAGTCATGACAGAACTACTTCTACTGGAGAATTAGGTCAATAAAGTCATATATTCCAACACAACTGATTGGTCTATTTTTTCTGTGCTCACTGCACTATTTGTATATGACTTCTGTTCTTCCAGTTTCAGTTAACAAACAAATAAAACAGTGGAAGAACATTCAACATATAGGACTAAAGCCACACACCCTGAAACAGCTTAGTTGATACAAACACAGTGCCCATCTGCTTAGCAACGCAAGTCACAATGGAAAGACTAATCCTGCGTTCTACCCTGTTCTCTACACTGGATCCCTACAAAATACAAGGTCTAGTTCAAGGTCTCTTTTTTCTTTCAAGGTCTTAAGTTCAAGGTCTCGAGATAACATTCAAAGTCTACCATGATATAACTTTCACATGTACAAACATGGAAATAAAGCTGCCAGTCAATGAAAGGAAACTTTTGAGTGCAGGAGAAAGAACTTCTAAACAAACTGATACTGGACTATAGATGTCACACTTTCAAGAGATAAGAATGACCATAGACTTAACCACTGAAGTTAAATACAAATTCACTTGCACACACATGTGCACACACACACACAGAGTAAACAAGCCTATAATAAGATCAAGCAATTTCTCACACTGGCTTGGAAGGAAGAAAAACAATATATAAAGAAAGAGACTATTATTGTGATACTCATTTTTAAAAACTTCAGAGACACTCAGATATAATAGTCATGCAGGTCATATAATTACCAAGATAGATGACTAGAGATAGAAGAGACAGAAGCACTTTGATATAGATAAGATGATGTGATTAAGAAAGAAATCAAAATATTTATTTCCATCTGAGAGACTAAAAAGTGAAAGCTCTAGGAAGAAAGGAAAAACTATGTAGTGTTGGCTCCAGGTACCCAAAGAAGTATCTTTGAATAACTAGACTAATCAGAACTGCCAAAGAAAAGAACTGATTATAAAACATGGGAAATTCCTTTTATTACCCAGTTGTTCGATTAGATACCTGAAAATATTCAGTAACACGCAGGGTGAAGTTCTGGCTCATGGAGGTCAGTGACAAAACTGCCTTTAACTTCTGGGGATCCAGGATTCCACCAATAACAATATCTCTTTTTTTAATCAACAAAAATATAACTAAGGACACAAGTGCTCCAACCAAAAGTGAAGTATGAAGGGGAGCAAAAGGAGTGACTGGGGAAGAAGCTCCACAGAGTCTGGAAATGGAGGGAAAGAAGGCAATGAAATATTCAGAAAAGACAGTGGAAGCCCCTTTACACAAATGAATTACGGCTAAAGCATAGGGTTTGGAATAAGAAGATCTCAGTTTAATTCCTGGCTCTCTCACAGACTTGCTGTACAAGTTCAGTAATGTCACTGAATGTCTGTGCCTCAGTTTCTCTACCTGAAAATGGGTATAATAATAGATGCCTATCTCAGAGGGAAGGATTTCACATTAATGTTTATGAAGTGCTCAGATAATTAGCACTCCAAAAATGTCAGTCAAGAAATAAAGAAAAATTAAATAACTGAATCCAGTGTCACTGGGATGAATTGAACATGGATGGGGCTTGTTGACTAAAGAGAGGGTAGAGACAGGTAAGCAGTTGGTCTCTAGAATATGCTCCTGTCAGTAACGAGAAGCTAACACTGGATCTCTCCCTGCACCTTAGGTCAGTGTTCCTGGGAAGGATGCACTCCCTCTGCCAACCCCAGAAGAGCAGCATAGACACCAGTCACCACTATAATTATAGCTGTGGCTGAAGGTTGTCATATCTTGTGTTGACTTGTTTTTCTAGTGTAGACAAGGCCTCAGTGGCTCTGATTAATATTTTGCCTTTATCACAATATAAGGGCTTAGATTCATAGACTATGAGGTCAGACAGGACCATTACAATCGTCTAGTCTGACCTCCTGCACAACACAGGCCACAGAACTTCACCCACCCACTCTTGTAACAGATCTCTTGTAACCTGCCTGAGTTACTTAAGTTCTCAAATAATGATTTAAAGACTTCAAGGTATAGAGACTCCACTAACAAGTGGCCCATGTCCCATGCTGCAGAGGAGGGCAAAAACCCCCCAGGGCCTTCCACTGTCCCCTGGGGGAAAACTCTTTCCTGACCCTCAATATAGAGATCATTTAAACCCTGAGTTTCTTTACACATACAGCGTATAGCAGTGTGTGCCTACATGTAAGCACACCTGCAGCATGTGTGGTGAGGCTGCTCTAATCTGATGGGACAGAGTTCGCTCATTGGCATAATAAAATCACTTCCATGAGAAGTGGTAGTTATGTTGGCAGGAAAAGCTCTCCTGCCGAGTGCTGACATAGCACTGTGCACGCAAGTGCTTATGTCAATGTAACTAACGTCACTCAGCAGGGTGGTTTATTCACACTCCTGAGTGACACAAGATCTGCCAACGTCAGGTGTAATGTAGACATAGCCTAAGTCATTTAATGGAGAAAAGGTACCTAGTGATGCGTCTCTTGTAATTCATGGCTTTGCATGAATCTCAATAGCACATGAATTTGACAGATTTATTTTATTAACCCTAGCAGCAGGGGCATCACTGAGCACAGGCATGGGCCCCAAATGCGCCAGGGAGTACCCCGAGCTGTGCTCAGGAGTTGGGGCTCATGTGGCTTTTTCAAATCTCCTGCCCTGTTATGCTCCCGTGCACGTGGTCCAGGGTGTAGCAAGGAGGGAAATATGACCCACCGCCTGTGCAGGAGCAACTCCAGCAACGATGAGCTGTTCTTTGGCCCCGAGTAGTGGGCAGAGGGCCTGGGAGATAGAGACCAGCTGAGCTGTGGGCTGGAGCGGGAGGCTGAGGGGGACAGGGGTCTCTGGGGCCAGGTGTGGTCGAGGGATGGATCTTGGGGGGCCAAGCTGAGGCAGGCAGGGGGATCCCAGAGTGGGAGGAGCCCAGAGAGGTGTGGGAGGCTCCCAGGGAGTGCTTGGAGCCGGGCCATGCATGGGGTCCTGGGAGGGAGTCAGGTACAACCATGGGGGTGATCTGGAGGGGGAAGCCGGGCCGGGCACAGAGATCATGGAAACGAGTTGGGTGTGGGGCCCCGGCAGGAGCCCAGAGACAGGCCAGACTCGGCACAGGGCTCTTGGGGCCCAGGAGCAGCCCAGGGGGTTGGCCTTGTGAGCTCGCTGGGCCAGGTGCCAGAAGCCCAGAGTGAAGCATGGGTCTTGGGCTGGGTGGCGCAGGCAAGCTTCAGAGGCCAGGCACGACACGGGTTAGCCTTGGGAGCCAGCTGGTCCAGGTGCAAGGCCACCAGCGGGAGCCTGGCGCAGGATGTAGGGTGCCCAGGGGGAAGCCTGGAGCCAGGCTGGGTGTTGGGAGAGCAGGGGAAGCCCAGTGACCCAGCTGCAGGTTGGGGGAGAGGGTTAGCGAGCCCTGTGCCCTGAATCTTTTTATTTTGCAGAGCAGTAGACTAGAAGAAAAGAAGTCTCTGTATAAGGAAGTATAACTGGATCTAAAAGATATTTCCTGACTGGAAATGATATTGATTTATCTTCATGATTTCAATGATTGGCATACATTTAAGAAAACTAACCCAGTTGTCTTCCAGTTGTCTGTACTATTAGAAATATGGTTCATGTTGGTTCAGATCCAAAAAGTTCTAAGTGAAGCCCTGATTGAAAGTGAGCTTAGTTCCTCCAAAGTTTTAGCTAAATCAGTGCTCACATAAGAAGATTATTGTACATCTGTCTTTCATTGCAGTGGCTAGTTCTCCAGTTACAGGGACAGCTTCCTGGTTATTAGTTGTTGACAGGAAATACATCTCACCCATTGTTATCATGGTTCTTTAAACCCTGCCTGTCTTACAAATTAAAAATACATTGGCATAATGTATTAGGCATCACAGATACTATTTGCTTTTAATGCAGCTAAGGGTTACAGCAAACTGGTTATAACTAGATAACACACAAGTACATGACTCACATGCTGTTAATTAAAGTTGCTAATAACACTCAAAGCTTTAATACATAACTGGTAGCTACCTGGATACTTCATGCATATATAACCTGTACCTGTAAATGTGACTCAGCTGTCATGTGATACTGAAGACCATCTGGAGAAAGGGGAAAAAAGGAACTTAAACAAAAGCACAAACAGAATGAGAACAAGGACAGCACGCTGATGGGAAAAAAACACTCATTACCTAAAAAGCTATATTATATAAACTACCTTCCATTTTTAAAATACTAAGAATCCTTTTTAAAGCACACTAAGTGTTGAGAAAGGTTTACTAGCATTTAAGTCAACAAATAAAATACCCTTTTTACAAACCTGATCACAGGTAATGTGATAAACAAGAAACAGCTTAAACATGATTGCATCTAGTGATAAGCAAATTAGAGAAAAAGACACTGAATTCGGCATAGAATTTATTGTTGGATACATTTTAATCCGGAAGCAAAATCAGAAATGCTGATAATGTGCAGTGATCTATTTTACAAGAACAAAACTGAATTTTATATACTTGGGCACATTCAATCCTGCATTTATTACAACCCCAAAACTTAAACTGACTTCCCTGGGAGTTTTTTTAGAGCATGCAATGCAAACAAAACTATGAAGACGCAGATGGATAAAACATCACATCTCTGGAACACTTTTAAAGGACCATCTTCTCTTTTCTCTGAGTTGATGTCGTACAGTATCTGTGCCTTGTGTACATAGCTAAGCAGTCAATGGGTGACACCTAGGCTGAAGGAGCAGAAGACATTCACTGAACAATACTAAATGGTGAACACATAATTTTCAAAACTACAGCCTACTCACAGGCAATCATCTAATAGGAGGAGAACACAGCCAAATAACTTCTGAACAGGATCAACAAACAGGGGAATTTTGCAAGAGAGTTTAAAGAAGGCGTATGAGAGAGGGAGATACACCTGACATATATACTGTAAACTGAGGCCAATACCCTCCAAGTCTCTTGTCAGTGAGGGGATGGGGGGGAAGCTCTGCAAGACTCAAGAGAAAAAATAAAGCAGGCAGAAATCCAGCAATGGAGCAGGGCTATCTAATTTATTGCTTTGAATGCAGCATGCTCAATTACCCACTTGGTGTGCCTATGGTGCAAGCAGCTCATGAAGCTCAGAAACACAGTATGGCTTTTGAGGCCAGATTGGCTGAACTGGAGAAGCTAAGGGGGACACCCACATATGCAGATGAGAGTTCAGGGATGCAATAGGTTTGGCCCAACCTCAGTTTGACAGTTTCTGTTCAGAAGGATGAATGTCTCCAGAAAGGGGAACATCATGCTAGAGTGAAGAGAAACAATCTGGTAGATGGGGCCCTCCTTCCAGATGATGTCATGGGTTCTTCTCACACTGAACATACCCTTCCTGGGGAAGGAACCCCAGTTACCACGAAAAGTCAGGTAATAATAATGGGGAATTTGATTATTTGAAATATAGACTTGGACTTGTGATGACTGGGAGAAGCAAATGTAAATTGCTTGCTGGGCGCAAAGATTGTGGATCTCATGAGATATCTGGACAGAATTTTGTGCAATGCTGAGGAGGAACCAGTGGTCATAGTGTATGTAGGTGCCAGTGATATAAGGAAAGGTAGGAAGGAGGTCCTGGATACCAAACTTAGGCTGAAGTAAGAGTTTAAGGACTAAGATCTCCATGGCAGGGGCATAGCTATGGGTGGGCCATCGCCCACTTGCTTTAAAATTTCATGTTCAAATTTTAAGAGTATAGAAGTAGGACTATACATTAAACCACTTCACCAGATGGTCGCATGATTCTGAGATGCTCAGGGAAACTAAGAGGCTACCAAAGCAGAAAATCCAATAATATGCGGTATTTCAAGTATCCTCATATTGCCTTGGAATATACAGAGGGATGCAGACATAAAAATTGTAGGCATTTTGGGTATGTCTACACTATTGGCTTAAGTCAATTTAAGCAAAGCCCTGGCCGCATTTGGAGTTCATTAAGGGTATGTCTACACACAGTGGTTGAACTGATTATATTAGTTCAACCAGTGTTACATCCAGACACATTTTCTTAGATTGAAATGACTAGCCCCGTCATTTCAATCTAAGGATCGTCATATTTATTTAATAAAACCAAGTTTAATATTGATATGATGGTTATTTTGATTCCGTTGAATCGAAATAACATCGTTTGGATGTGTTATTTCGATTTAACAGTTAAATTGAAATAATGCTGTTTTGACCTTCTTCCTCCCAGGGTGCTTTGCCTCTGCCAGGAAGCAGGAAGCCCTGTGTCCTGCGACTTGCAGCATGTGCTGAGCAGTCAGACAAGGCACGGCAGAGGCTCCTGCTGCCAGCTCTGCCCCACAGCGTCAGAGGGCTACAGTATGGACCCCCAACGAGGTCAGATGCCTCATTGGCATATGGGGCACAGAGAACATATGTGCACGGTTCTGGACAAGGCACTGTAACCGTGACATACATGCTGATATGGCCAAAGCCATGTCAGACCACGGCTACCAGCGCAGCCAGGAGCAGGTGTGCACAAAAGTGAAGGTCCTGTGGCAGGACTATGCCCAGACCCGGGAAGCCAGGCAGCTCCAGGGGGGAGGCAGCTCGGCCACCTGCCCCTTTTGTGAAGAGCTGCATATGTTCCTGGGGGAGGAGCCCAGTTCAGGGCCAGGGACTTGGCCAAGCACACCCTGGTGACCATGTCCTCCAAGCGACACCCCTCAGACAGCAAGGCATCAGTGGCTGTGGGCAACACCAGCCTGTGCTCCACCAACACAGGCCCAGCCATCCAGCCGAGAGCTGTTCCTAGTGTGGAAGCACGGGACAGGCACCCCCAAGGAGGAGGAGGAGGAAGGTTGGGAGACACCCAAGGCTCCCCCCCCCCCCCATGGAGCCAGAGACCGACGAGAGGACATCCCAGAGAACTTCCACAGCGCCTGTAGGTGAGTGATCCTCCCTGGTCCATGCAGGCTGGGCTGAGCCTGCCTGTGGCATGGCTGCTGCGGAGGGCATTGTCCCGAGACAGGCTGGGCATGGGGCCAGGGGGGGAGTGGAGGCCTTTCCACTGGCCAAGGGACATTTGACGCCAGGCTGCCAGACCCATGCAGGGTGGGGCTTGCAGATTGTCGACTTGGCAGTGACCGTATGTGGCGGCATCAAGGGCGAACAGCGTTATGCCCTCATTGCTGGCACATGGCCTTGGCAGACTCCCCGAGACAAGACCAGCCTCACTGCCACCCACCTTAGTGGGCATCGCAAAGCCATGTGCACTTTTGGGGTACAGTCCCACAGAACACAGTTTAGGCTGCCTGTGGACAGTCAGGGCAGAGGTATTTGCAGCTGACAAGCTGCACACAGCTAAGGGCAGTAGACTGAAGAGGCTAATGATGGTTTCACCTTCCCTCCAGCAGCTCACAGATCCACCCACCCTGCCCCTGGGAGCTGGGAAGCCACTGCTCGGAGAAGGAGGAGGGCCCGCTTGACCTGGGATGAAGTCCGGCGAAGGCTCCTTGAACTCTGCGAGAGGGCAGAGGACTCCAGCTGGGCATGGCGGGAGCAGCTAGCCCACCACCAGGATCGCACCCTCCAGCAGCTGCAGCAGGTGGCTGATGCCGACGACTATGTCATCGCAGCTCTGAGCGGCAGAGCAATGAGTTGCAGGCCCTCAGCGTTACCATCCACGATGTTGTGGCAAGCCTGCAGCGTATTGCAGGGTACCTGGCCCCCCCAGGAGTGAAGAGAGACCCCCAGAGGTAGCCTGACATCCCTTGCTGCAGGCGCCCCCGGACCTGGGGCAACCTTGGGGGAGGCCACGGCATGGAAGGTCATAGGCCAAGTCCTGCCCCCCACTACCCCCATGTTTAGAACGCCCCACCCACATCCCCCCTCCTCAGTTAGACAACCCCGTCCCAGTTCTCACCCCAACAGTTCTGACTCCCCTTACTGGATCCCAGGCCCATCTTTTCCCTGGCCCCCTCCCCATTCTAAAAAAAAAAAAAATACGGAACATTTAGATTTGTTTCCAGAAATTTAGTTGGATATGGTTCAGCATGTGAGTGGGGGTTGTCTGTGGCAGGAGGGGGAACGGGGGGGGGCGGTTTGCGGTGGGCCTGGCCCTCAGAGGTCCTCACTGAGGTTCAGGTCCTTAACTGCATCACGCACCACAATACATCTCACTGGTGCATGCTCTCTTAGGGGCACAGCTTCTGGCTGATGGAATTGCCTGCCAACGAGCTCTGCTTCAGCCTCCCATGTGTCAGGTACTGTCTCTCCCCGCAGCTCACAAAGATTGTGGAGGACCATGCATACTCTGATGACCTCCACAGCAGTGTCCTCTGTGAGGTGGAGGCACGTGAGCAGGTACCTCCAATGGGCCTTCAGCCTCCCAAATGCCCGCTCGACCACCTGGCAGCAGCAGGTCAGGCTGTGGTTGAACAGCAGGTGGCCAGCATCGAGAGGTCCCCTGTAGGGATGCATTAGCCAGGGGCAAAGGGGGTAAGTGCATCGGCAACAATGAGGACAGACACCTCCACTTCCCCGATGGAGATGTTTACGGAGGGGGAAGCAGGTGCCCGCCTCCATGCCCGATACACAGCAGTGTTCTAGAGGACCCTGGCATCATGTGCCCTGCCTGACCATCCAGTGTAGCTGTTCTGGAAGACACCCCGGTGGTCCATAAGGGCCTAAAGGATGATGGAATAATATCCCTTGCGGTTTCGGTACTTGGCCGCATGGTGCTCCAGAGCTCTCATGGGGATGTGGGTGGCATCTAGGATCCTGGCGCAGTTCGGGAACCCTAGGACAGCGATGCTGGTGATGGTGTCCCACTGCTCACCTGGGGTGACAAGGTGTGGCTGCAAGACCTCGTTGATGGCACTGGCAACCTGGAGCAAAGCCTCCCTGACAGTGGACCTGCCAACAGCGAAGAGGTGTGCCACAGACCTGTAGGACTCAGAAGTGGCCATCTTCCAGAGTGTGATGGCCACTCTCTTGTCCACAGGGGTGGCAGGTCTCATTACAGTGTCCCTTCTACACAGGAACTGGGCGAGCTCTGAGACCAGGTGGATGAAGGTCTCCCTGCCCACCCGGAAGTTCCTGCGCCACTGCTCGTTGCTCCAGGTTCCCACCACTACCTGCTCCCACAAGTCCCTGCTGGTCTCCTGTGCCCAGATGCACTGGGGCACAGAGATGGGGAAGGAAACCAAGGCCACTCTGAAACCCCCACAAAAGAAAGTTAAGGGCCTTAGTCTCAGTGCCATCCTAGTCCAGGAACAATGTGTCTCAATACTGGAGAGTACCCTGGAGAGTTGCAGAGGGCCTGGCTGCTGCATGGTGATGGAATGGGAGCTGGGGAGCATCCACTGCCACTGTTCTTGCAGTCCCCTGCCAGCCAGAATGGACAGGAAGCTGAGGGCAGTTCCTGCTTTTATGCAATTGGCCAGGGGCATGGCCCTGGCAGACAGCCATCTTGCCACACCTCCCATGGTGCCTCACCCCAGAATTGAACTTGCAAGTCTTGTGTGCAGACATGCTATTTTGATTTGGGTTTTCTTGGTGTAGACCTGTTAAAGCGATTTAACTTAAAGTGCCTTAAAAAGTTTTATTTCACTTTGGTTAAACTGCTTTAACTTAAATGGATTTAACTACCTAGGTGTGGACGTAGCCTAAGTCTATTTAAGGGCTTCCTTAAGTTGACTTAATAACTCTCACTCTTGAAGTTGACTTAGGCATTAAGCTGACTTTAGTAAGTTGACATAATGCAATGTGGCCATCTAAATCGACTTAAGAAGCCCGATGTAATAACATGTGCCTGCTTAAGCCAACCTAGTAAAGTTAACTTAAGCAAACACATTTTTTATTAGGACACTTTCTTAAGTCGACTTAACCAACTTTGTTAAGTTGACTTAAGAGAAGTGTGGACTCACTATTCTGACTTAACAATGTTGACTTTAAGTAGACTTTATTAAGTCAACTTAACAAAGTTGACTTAGCTTTTGTAGCACAGACATAGCCTTTGAATTGTCCATTAGAATATGTGCTAGCTACTTATACTCAACTATCTGCGTCCCTTGTAATTAGCGGTAACATTCGGTACCTTTCCCAGACTAGAGGAAAAACTCTGTGCAACTCAAAGCTTGTCTCTTTCACTAACAGAAATTGACCCAATAAAAAATATTACCCTGCCCACTTTGTCTCTCTAATATCCTGGGACCATCACCGCTACGACACTGCATACTACAATCTAAATAGGCAAGATAGATGAAGGGCAGAGGAAAATAACAGTACCACAGCTCAATAAATTAGTGAGAACAAAGACAGTGGATTCCCCAAACTGCTTCCTTTGGAATGCTTTGAGATACAATGCTTTTTACATAAAGGTCTCCTGCCTCTTAAGTCCTTTTGGCTCTTCAGCTGCATAAGAAACAAGGCTCTCTCTCCACATTTCCATCCTCATCTTCTTCACTATGTTGCATACTCAGATTTAGTAGCTCTTGCTCTTTGTCTCCAAGCAGTCTTGTCAAGGGCATCTTCCAATCTGACACCAACCTTCTTTCTATTCTCCCTAAATGTCTTAAACCACCTTTTCCGAGGTCTCTCTTGTAGTCTCTGTCCTGTGTCTATTAGCACTTGTACGCTCTAGCCAACATCCGATGGTCTCACATGATAGTGCCCACTCAGTCAATAGTCCCTCAGCTTTTCTGTGATGAGGGCTGCTTGCATCATGGATTGGACTGTTCCATTGTTTAGCCTCATCTTGCCCAGTGTCCACCTGTAGTAACCCTTGGGGAGGAAGGGGTTAACACTGTGGTCAGTGAGTCCCAGGACAGCCAATAGGAACAAAACACAGCTTTTTGAATTGGAACAGCAGCCAGGCCTGGGCCTGTTTGGGTGTAGCAGAGCTCCTGGAAGGATCAGGAGGAGGCCAGAGGGGCCTGAGGAAGAATCCAGCAACATCCTTACCAAAGATAAGTTAAATTTGTTACTGACCAGGCGTGGGTAGAAGAGGGAATGTTTATTTAGATACGATCAGGGTATTTCTTTGTTTTGGGTTTGTTTTTGGATTTCTCTGTGCTGAGCACATGTACCCCCTCCCACTACCCTGTAACTACCTAAGTTAGTTCCCAGAGAAGCAGCTCTCTGTGTTTTATTATCTGTTCTTTTTGATTAAAGAGTTTACCTTTTAAGTAACCTCTGATTCTGTGTCCTGGAAGGGCAAGAGGTTTGTGTGCATGTGCCTTGGACTGCACAGGCAGCTACTAGAGGGAACCCTGTTCCAGTTCCAGCTCATATGCAGCTGGTTCCAGTCACTTTCCTGAGAGAGGAATAAACAGGATTGCAAGTACCTCAAAGGGAGGAATTCCCAAGTGCGCCTTCCTGGGTCTCAAGAGGTTTTTTTTTGCATTTGGGTGGTGGCAGCGATACCACTCCAAGGCCAGGAATCGGAGGCCTTGGAGACTTCTAAGAGCAGGCTTTAAGGCCAGTGGCTTTTAAGGCCTGTTGCAGGCCCCCACCTTCTGCACTCAGAGTGCCAGAGTGGGGGAAGAAGCCTTGACACCACCTGGGAAATCTCATTTCAGCAATGTGAAGTGGTTGTTCTTCCCTCTTTCTCACTGGCCAACATTTTGACCCATGTGTCATGGCTGGCATAATCATGCTCTTTCAAATATGTCTCCTGCATCTATGTGATCCAGTTGATCATGAGGGTGCTTTTTAAACATACATAGAAAGCATTGCATATACAAGAAACTAATTTAGGCTTCTTGTAAGTACATTTGCATGGGAGAGGGACAACCACTTGGCGCATAGCCAAAGCAGGTAACCAGGAGGACTTCAGTTCACCATGGCTAGCATAGAAAAGTGCTTAGAGAAAACACTGCATCCCAGAAAGAATTTATCCTAGGTCAGAGGGGAAGGTTGTTTTCAGCTACGGCCATGCCTCTGCCCAGTCAGCACTGTCCATTATGGGGGCTGTAATGATGGCAGGCTTGTGACTCATTATAGTGAAGGTTGCAGCACCCTTGCAACGTGAGATCCACAATCTCTGTATGCTTTATTTAGGTCTTTATACATTTAGTTAAGGTAACTATTCTAATCCAGGGTCGAATCTAGTCCAATAAGCGAATTCTCCTCTTTATGAAATTCAGATATTCAAACATCAAATAACATCTTGTGGGAAAGTTCTCAACGGAAATCGTAAATCCCTTCACTGTCTTTTAAATAATGTGATACATGACGCTCTTCTACAATATCACCTCTGAAATATGAGAGTGAAAAAACTGTAACTCTAATACTACATATATAGCATCAACTGATTTAAAGTCAATGTAGCTACATCAATATACACCCACTAAGAATCTGGCCCCACCTCAAATCAGCTCTTCACTGCAATTGAACATTTTGATTTCCTATTCCCTTCTAGTCTACAAGAAGAGCAATATAATTGTGCAAAAGACCTGAAAAATCCATCCGTCCATACATAATTGACCTTATGATAAGATTCCCTAGGGCCCTTTGCTCCTGAGCAAGAAGGTGTTGAAAGTCTCTGGGCAGCCATCTAGCTGTGCTAGCTTGGGGAAAACCTACCTGACCAGCAAGTTGTTGATTTTGAAAAATACTGTCTATTATCATAGATCTGAGGCAAGCTTAATTCACGTCAGTGGAAAAGAAATTATTAATCTCTTTAAAGTGCTTTTGGATATTCCCAGAACAAAATATGGCAAAATGTGACATTTCTTTATATGAATTTTTGAATGAATATATACTTTTTTGACATTTTTATCACTCAATCTACATGCCCCCCCCCAGCATGACATTCTGCTATTGTGCCCATAGATCTCCGTCTGAAACCATCAATGTGTGCATTGCATAAAAAACAATCTCTGGATATGAACAAGTACCTTAGAAATCTATTTTAGATTTCATATGTGCTGTTTCATATATCAGCCTGTTCAGTCCATGTATTCAATTTGCCACACTGTGGCCGTCACAATGGTTTCTGCCAGGCAAACAGAACAAGGGCAGTCTAGCTTAGTGGTTGGAGCAGGAATCAGACCCAGTGGTTGGAGCAGGAACCAAGGAGTAGCATCAGAGCTGGAGTCAGTAGCCAGGAGCTGGAGCCAAGACTCTTGGAGAGCAAGAACAGGAACAAGGAGGGTATCAAGCAAAGAGAGATTCAAAGCGGGGGCAGGAGAGAGAGGTAAAGCTGGATGCAAGGCAGGAACAGCAGGAACCAGGTAACACAGGAGTGGTTGCAATGGTGGGCACAAGCACTTAATAACCTTTTAGTTGCAATTGCTGCTGTTGGCTTAAAAGCCAGCCTGCTGACCCCTCCAGCCATCACCTGGCATCATCAAACAGACAGCCTTCCACAGGCCAGCTGTACTGATGGGGGCTACCTGGAGACTAGTTCTGCTGCAAGGCCTGATTCCTGACCACTTCTGAGCTTTTATCAAGTTACTTTCTAATGCAGCTTCTCTTCTGCCTTTCACTCAGTCACGGTTAGCCATACTTGCTTCTTAGGCCTCATCAACACATGTGAAATTGGAATCCATAATTCACTATCAGGAGTCTGTCTTTTAGCAGCTCTGAACAGCCACTGTCTCAAAATCAGGCCTCTTTAAGGTGCCTCAGAATGGGCATCCAAAAAAGAAGGCACCCTGAATCACTGGTCACTTCTGCAAATGTAAGGCTGCTTTCATCTACTAGCTGGAGGTGGTTGGAAATTTTGTGATGCAACAATTACTGCTGGAAAATGCCAATTTAATGAAATGGACACATTTGAGCAGCTGCTCCCTGAACTGCCACCATCCCAGATTCATGCCAGGAAGCCTGGGAACAAGCCTGCACTATGACTGGGCCACTCAGAAAGAATCATCAACTGAGTTTTGAAAAAGGATTTTGATTCTTTTCTAAAAATTTTGAAATGTTGATTTTTTTTTGCCACTGTGGAATGATTATGAAATATTATTACTGTTACAAATGTCCTGAAGAATGGGAATTACAGATTCTGATTAGCCCCACTATTAAACTCATTTGCCATCTCAAACTCAGAAAAAACAGGAGCTTTTTGGCAGGAGGAAATTGTTTAAAGCATTTCCAGCTATTAACATCTCATTTAAATAGTCTGCTAATAATGTGACTATAATTTCTTTAAGGTCTTTTAAACTCTCAGAGACACTGCATGTGAGCCTAGAGATCTCCTTTCATTGACCTAATTTTCAGATATTTTTATTTTATTCATTGTGGAGAGCCTGTCAGAACTGGACATCTTCACAACCTTTGAATAGTTTCACTAGTACTGAAGAATGCCAAGGTACACTTTTCATCATTATTTATACAAGGCTAAAGAAACTTTGTTTCAGCTTTGGAATGAGATGGGAAGATTGCATAATAAGAAATTTGGCTTTGGAAAACTTAGAAATAGTCCTCAGTGTTTTGCAAAAATGCCCATTATGGGTGGGTGTATGTTGCACAGAGGAATTCACAGAGAATATGGGGTATTAACACAAGACATTAGCTTCTTGATTGTTCTACAGTGAGAGATCCAGAATGGTCCAGGATTCATTCTGATTTATAGTAGCACAAACTTTGTCAGAGACCTCCCTAGTGTGAAAAGTTTTCCATGGATGGGAAGGTTTCTGTGGTTCAAGTCTTCTAACAGCAAACCTTCTGTTGAGCTTTGTCTGGATACTGCAGCTGCCTCCTATTAGCTTACTGAAACCCCAAGGGAATGTAATGGTAAAAATGTTTCTCTCAGCATCAACTCAAGGGTAAAAAAGTTCAAAAGTACTAAAGTGACATTAGTGCATAAGCCCACTGCAACCTAAGTGCTCTGGTACTTCTGAGTATTTCACCCCTAGTGAATTTGGCCATTAAGATTGAGATGGAATATGTTTATTTTGACAAGAGTTTTAACTTCAAAGCCTATTTCTGATTACTTATCATAGAATCATAGAATCATAGGGTTGGAAGGGACCCCACAAGGTCATCTAGTCCAACCCCCTGCCAAAAAAAGCAGGACCACTCCCATTAGATCATCCCAGTCAGTGTTTTGTCCAGCTGGGACTTGAACACCTCCAGAGATGGAGATTCCACCACCTCCCTAGGCAACTTATTCCACTGCTTCACCACTCGCCTAGTAAGGAAGTTTTTCCTAATATCCAGCCTGGACCGCCCCAGCTGTAACTTGAAACCATTGCTTCTCGTTCTGCCCTCTGTTACTACCGAGAACAGTCGAGCTCCCTCCTCCTTGGAGCAACCCTTCAAGTAGTTGAAGGTTGCTATCAAATCCCCCCTCAGTCTTCTCTTCTGCAGGCTAAATAAGCCTAGTTCCTTCAGTCTTTCTTCATAGGGCTTGTGCTCCAGCCCTTTGATCATTTTGGTTGCCCTCCTCTGGACTCTCTCTAATTTGTCCATGTCCTTTTTGTAGTGGGGAGCCCAAAACTGGACACAGTATTCCAGATGTGGCCTCACTAGTGCAGAATAGAGGGGAATGATCACATCCCTTGATCTGCTGGTAACACTTCTTCTGATGCAGCCCAGTATGCCATTGGCCTTTTTGGCAGCAAGAGCACACTGCTGACTCATATCCAGCTTCCCATCCACCATGACTCCCAGGTCCTTTTCTCCAGTGCTGCTATTTAGCTGATCACTCCCCAGCCTGTAGCAGTACATGGGGTTTTTTTGTCCCAAGTGCAGGATTTTACACTTATCCTTGTTGAACCTCATGAGATTCCTCTTGGCCCACTGCTCCAGTTTGTCTAGGTCTCCCTGAATCCTGTCCCTGCCCTCTAGGGTGTCTACCGTTCCCCCCAGTTTGGTATCATCTGCAAACTTACTAAGTGTGCAATCTATCCCATCATCCAGATCATTAATGAAAACATTGAACAGAACTGGCCCCAGGACCGACCCCTGGGGCACACCACTTGTTACTGCCTGCCAACTTGACATGGAGCCATTGATTCCTACACGCTGAAACCGTTGTTCTAGCCAGTTTTCTATCCACCTTACAGTCCATGCATCTAACCCATACTTCCTTAATTTGCCAATGAGAATGCTGTGGGAAACCGTATCAAAAGCCTTGCTAAAGTCAAGGTATATGACATCAACGGCTCTTCCCGCATCCACAAATCCAGTCATCTCATCATAGAAGGCGATGAGGTTGGTCAGGCATGATTTACCCTTGGTAAATCCATGCTGACTATTCCTGATTACTCTATTTTCCTCCAAGTGTTTCAGGATGGATTCTTTGAGAAGCTGCTCCATGATTTTTCCAGGGATTGAGGTGAGGCTGACAGGTCTGTAATTCCCTGGATCCTCCTTTTTGCCTTTCTTGAAGATAGGTACTATATTTGCTTTTTTCCAGTCCTCTGGCACCTCCCCCGTTCGCCACGAGTTTTCAAAGATAATGGCCAACGGTACTGCTATCTCATCAGCCAGCTCCCTCAGCACCCTCGGATGCAGTTCATCCGGCCCCATGGACTTGTGCACATCTAGTTTCTTTAAGCAGTCCCTAACCTGACCTTTTGTCACCAAGGGCCTCTCTTCTTCTCCCCAGTCCCCTGTACTTAGTGTAGTGGGCTGGGAGCTGACCTTGCTTGTGAAAACTGAAGTAAAAAAAGCATTGAGCACTTCAGCTTTTTCCTCATCCTCTGTCACGAGGATGCCTGCCCCATTCTGTAAGGGACCTACACCATCCCTGATCCTCTTCTTGTTATTGATATACTTGTAGAACCCCTTCCTGTTATCCTTCACATCCCTTGCTAGTCGCAACTCCATTTGTCCTTTGGCCTTTCTGATTTTATCCCTGCAGTCCCGAGCAATGTCTTTATATGCCTCCTTAGTCATCTGTCCTAGCTTCCACTTCCTGTAAGCGTCCTTTTTATGCTTCAGCTCAGTGCAGAGCTCTCTGTTAAGCCACAGTGGGCGCCTTCCACATTTGCTGTGCTTTCTCCTTATCGGAATTGTATCTTGCTGTGCCCTTAGCAGGGTTTCTTTAAAATGCACCCAACTCTCTTGGACACCTTTCCCCTTCAGATCAGCCTCCCAAGGGATCCTGCCCATCAGTTCCCTGAGGGAGACAAAATCTGCTTTTCTGAAGTCCAGGGTCTGTGTTTTGCTTCTTTCCTTCTTTCCTTTAATCATCAACTTGAACTCAATCATTTCATGGTCACTGCTACCCAGGCTGCCATTCACTTCTACTTCCCTGATAAATTCTTCTCTATTTGTGAGCAGCAGATCGAGAGGTGCAAGGCCCCTAGTTGGTTGCTCCAGCATTTGTACCAGGAAGTTGTCCTCAACACTCTCCAGAAACTTCCTGGATTGCCTGTGCACTGCTGTATTGGCCTTCCAGCAGATGTCAGGGTAATTGAAGTCCCCCATGAGAACCAGGGCCTGTGCTCTAGAAACTTCTGTTAGTTGTACACAGAATGCCTCATCCACTTCCTCCTTCTGATCTGGTGGTCTGTAGCAGACACCTACCACAACATCCCCCTTGTTGCTCTCCCCTCTAAACTTAACCCACAGACTTTCAACTGGCTTGTTTCCACTTTCATAATGGAGCTCTGAGCAGTCATAGAGCTCCTTTACATATAGTGCTACTCCTCCCCCTCTCCTTCCCTGCCTGTCCTTCCTGAACAGTCTATACCCATCTATTGCAGAGCTCCAGTCATGCAAACTATTCCACCACGTCTCTGTTATCCCAATCATGTCATAGTTCTTTGTCTGCGCTAGTGCTACCAATTCCTCCTGCTTGTTTCCCAGGCTCCTTGCATTTGTGTATAGGCACCTAAGATACCCAGCTGATTGCCCTACTTTCCCATTTTGACATTCAATTCTATTGTATCTACCTCCCTGGATTTTCTTTTGGTGTTGACCTCCCCCACCTGCCTCAGGCATTAGGGCTTCATTAGAGCATCTAAGAAAGTTATATATATTTACATGTTCTAATTCTTTCTCTTAGTACTCTTAATCTATGTGCGCATGGAACTTTACAGACATAAAAGATGACAAGGCTTCTGCTCTGTGCAGTTTATCTGACCAATTGAGAATATAACACAACAAGCTAATTATCACAGACTCTGACCAGTAGAAGGGAAGAGGGAGACAGACAACAGTAAACAATAAGAAGATAATTCAGCAGATAGTGCAGAGTTGTTTTACAGGCAGATCTATAAACTATTTTGTTTTTAGTACATTTCTGGTTTATTTGGGTGGTGGTTTTGTGTGTGTGTGTGTAAAAGGTCAGGTGCTGGGGGGAACCAAGCAGGCAAGCTCCACTGCAGAGGTCAATGGCAAAAGGTTACTGAATATAGCTGAGTTCTGAGCAAGCACTGTAGGGTTTGTCCTCCACAGTCATATGCAGCTCCTGTCCCTGAAAAATTCTCATAACTTATCATAAACAGCAGTTATTATTAGAGATGGGGTGTAGACTTTTGTATAGATCTACAGCTTAAAAATAGATTTCCCCTAAAGATGCCTATATGCTCATTTTAGATGACCCTTTTAAATGGTGTAGGTTGGAGCAGAAGAGAAAATTTTTGACTAAATATATTTTATGTGAAATATACTGTTTCATTCAAACCAAAATGTTTTACAGAGCTGTATTGATATCGACAATCACCATGATAGGAAGTTTTCTCAGGTTCAGCTTGGAGTCTCTTGTCACTTCTAACTGGAAAGAGACCCAAATCAAAAACAATCATTTAGATCTGCAAATAGCCATTTTGACACAATTCTGTTTTGCAAAAAAATTCAAGAGATTTTGTCTTTGTTACAAGGAGTAACAAAAATAAATGTCAAAAGCTCAAACACTGTCACACAATGGAATTGTTATCCTTTAGCCAGCTCTAGCACAAGATAATATTTGAATGTTTCACAAAATCCTGCAATCCCTGTGATATTTCTGAGACTTCGTGTTTTCAGGATTTTTTTTTCTTCAGATATCTGTTGATTCTGGCTTTTACTAATTTTTCAGTTTAATAAATTCATAAATAAACTTAGAGTGACCTTGCTCAAGGTTTGCACTGATATTTGCTATTAAGTGTGGACCAAGTAGAGCAGAAAACAACAAGAAAAATCCCAGAAGAAATTCCCTGTGGAAAATGAAGAAATACTACACAGATTTCTATTGTTCCTGATTATTTATGAGTCATTCTGTTGCTATCTTCTACATCATTCTTTTCCATTCTTTTCAATTTTCTTTTTTCTTGTGTCTTCCTTTCCACTTTTTTTTTCCAAAGGGGAACTAGCTGTATTAGTCAGCCTTCTTGTATAATGAATGAAGAGCTCAGACAAAATATGAGACACAATAATTTATCATTAGTACTATTCATAGCTAAATGTGCTTATAGATGCATACACTTATGGTAGAATATGACTTGTCTATTCCAGTCTGTACACATGATATAATGCTAGTAATATGCTTACAAAAATTTGGTAGGAATACAGTATATTGCAGGAAGAGTAGATGGATGAGGCATTCTAGAACACATAAGAGAAATACCAAAACACAAGATGTGATAATAAAGAGGGATTTAAACAAATATCTATTGGAAATGTTGGTAACAGAGAATGTCTATTAAGTTCTTGCAATGTGTTCTTTTTCCAGGCTGGGAAGGAAGTAACCAGGGGTTCAACCAGCCATGCTTCTGACTATTTGGGAGGGATTTGTTGTGAAGTAGAAGGTCTGAGGTAACTTGGGTGAACGTGATCATGAAATGATAGATTTCATAATGTTAAGGAAAGGAAGGAAGGATAGCAGCAGAATATGTACAATGGACTTTAAAAAGGCATATTTGAACTAACTCCTGGCTTGTCTCCACTGAGGGTGGCAAATTTGCCACCATCAGATTGATCTTCCCAATTGAGTGAGCAGGTCTGTTAAGACCCACTCAGTTGATTGGGAATTTGAATCCTGAAGACCACCCTCTAAAGTAGCATAGTACTTAGTCAACAGGAAGGCATTTCCCTTCAATTCAGTGCACCGAAGACACCATCGTGAGTAGGAGTTAGTTGAATGATGACACTCAAGTTATTTTAAGTAACTTGTGTATCTCCCTTCAACTGCTGCCAAAATCCCCACTCAGTGTGGAACTGGGCTCATGGAGCTAGTAGATTAGGTCCTGTAGGAAGAAAGTCTAAGGAAGAAAAGGAGTTCAGAAGTTCTTTCAGTTTCTCAAAGGCACAAGAGCAAATTGTCCATCTGCAAAGGGAAAACAGGGACAATAATAAGATACCAGCATGGCTGCCTCAGGAATTCTTTAATGACCTGAAAACCAAAAAGGGATCCTATAAAAAATGGGAACATGGACAAATTGCTAGGGATGAATTCAAAAGAATAGCACAAGCATGTAGGGAAAAATCAGAAAGGCTAAGAAGCAAGAATGAATCTTCAGATAAGCTATATATATTCAAGTCATCAGAGCTTGACACAATTTACCCTAAGATATTTAAAGATTTAGCTCAGACAATCTCTGAACCCTTAATGATTATCATCAAGAACTCATGAAAAACAGGTGATATCCAGGAGGACTGGAGAAAGGTAAACATGGTATCTGTTTTTAAAAAGGCGAACAAAGAAAACCTGGGCACTATAGACCAGTCAGAATAACTTCAGTACTTAGACACCAGAACAAATTATTAAATCATTGTTTAAGCACCTAAAGCATGATAAGTAAGAGCCAGCATGGATTTGTCAAGAACAAATCACGTTAACCTAATTTCCTTCTTTGATGGGTTATTGACCTAGCGGATGGAGAAATGCATTAGATATGATTTATGTTGATTTTAGTAAAGCTTTTGACATTGTCCTGTATTATACTTTTATAAGTAAACTGAGGAAATGCTGTCTAGGGGAAATTATTGTACATTAGGAGTACATCTAGTTGAAAACAATACAGAAAGAATACTTATCAATGGTTCATAGTCAAATTGGGAGGCCGTATCTAGTGGGATACTACAGATGTCAGTCCTGGGTTTCAATAGATTTTCATTTCATACGGCTGAATTCAGTGCCTTGCATGGTGAAAATTTCTAGAGGGCTAGCCGTGTTAGTTGGTGTACAGCAAAAACAAGAGTCATGTGACACATTAAAGACTAACAGATATCTTTTGGCATAAGCTTTTGTGGGCTAGTGCATTTGACAAAATGGGTTGGAGCCCACTAAAGCTTACACCCCAAGAAATTTGTTAGCCTTTAAGGTGCCACAGGACTCTCACTGTTTTTACTCTACGCAGACTAACATGGCTACCCCTCTGGAAATATTGTCCTGGGTTTGATACTACTCAATATTTTCATTAATGATTTGGATAATGGAGGAGAGTATGGTTTTAAAATTTAAAGATGACCCAGATGTGATGTGTGAGCTTTGGAAGACAGGTTTGTAATTTTAAAAAATTACTATGATAAACTGAAGGATCGGTCTGAAATCAACAAGATGAAATTCAGTAAAGGTAAGTGGAAAGCATTAGACATTGAGGAAGAATCAAATACACAGATATAAAATAGGGAATAACTGACTGAGGAGCAGTAATGCCAAAGAGGATCGGGGATTACAGTGGACCACAAATTAAATCTGAGCCAATGATGTGATGCAGTTGCAAAAAAGGAAGATATAGTTCATGGCATACTAGCAGGCATGCTGAATGGAAGACATGCAAGGTGATTGTTCTGCTCTACTTGGCACTGGGGAGGCCTCAGATGGAATAGTGGGTCTAGTCATGGGTGCCACATTTTAAGTGCACGTGGGTGCCACTCTCATGTGAACACCGGAGAGAGTCCGCAGGAAAGCAACAAAAATATTAAAAGGTTTAGACAAACTGATCTGTTAGGAAAGGGCTAAAATTAAAAAAAATCAACACCAGACGGTTTAGTTTTGAGAAAACAAGCCTGCCGGACTGGCGGTGGTAACAGTCTTCAGACATGGGTGAAACTTCCCTTCAAGGCTAGCTCCCTGTCCTGCCTCTTCCATCCCATCCTGCCCCCAGTCCACTCCTCTCTGCCTCAGGCCCCACCTCTTCTCTCCTCAGCCTATTGGCTGCACATGTCCTTCCTTTCCTCCCACATAACTTGACCTCACTGCCATGTCCATTTCCCTTCCATTTTGCCTCACCAGCATTCTTTCGTCCTCTTCCTCTCCATTTGGTCCCCCTCCTCACCTCCTGTTTAATGCTGAGGATTATAATTTACATTGGCATCAACAATCATCACTTGAAAGAAAGAGTTTTCAGAGAGTCAGGTCAAAGGAAAATGTAAGAAGCACTTTTAAGGAGAGATGCAGATGGGAGTGGGAGGCCAGGAACCAGTGAGCAGCAGCAGAGACTTCCAGAGAGGGAGCTGGAGTGCTGGACAGGAGCAGCCAGGCAGCAGCAGGTGGAAAACACGGAGCTTTTATACACACCATGCTGGTTCTTGGATAGCTGAGGATGAGGTTTCTGTTACTCAATTTCCCGGGTTCATAAGTAATCTCCCTGAGGGGTCCAAGGGACCTGGGAAGCTGAGTAGCATGGCCCATTAATAAGCAGGCACTTCTGCCCTCCTGGCAGAAAGAGGAAGAGATGGCACCACCACAGCCCAGGTGTCCAAGAACAGCTTGATGATGGCTGTGCCATGGGAGGCTTAGCATCTCCTGACCTATTATGACTGCTGTTCATGTTCTAATATATTTAAGGCCAGGAATCATCATTTTCCACATTCATTGAAGGCAGGACAGGAAACAATCAGCTTAATCTTCAGTGAGGAAGATTTGAGTTAGATATTAGAAAAAGCTTTCTAACTGGAAAGATAGCTAAGTGGTGGAATAGGTTACCAAGGAACGTCATAGAATCCCCATCATGGGTGGTTTTTAAGAATGGGTTGGACAAACACCACTCTAGGATGGTCTAGGTTTAGTTGTCCTCCTTCAGCATGGGGAGATGGACTAGCTGACCTCTCAAGGCTCCTTCCAGCTGTACATTTCTAGGATTCTAATATAGAGTATTTGGTAAAAATGTATGATGATATTTACATTTTAGCCTGTATATTTAAGACAGTTGTATCATGACTGTAGCAGCTGTGGGAATGCTATAGCCAATTCGATTTAAGGTGGCTGTTTGAAGTTAATTTTAAAAGGGATAGCCGTGTTAGTCTAGTCCAGTGAAAAAACAACAAGGAGTTGTGTGGCACTTTAAAACTAACAGATTTATTTTTTGCATGAGCTTTCGTGGGAGAAGATCCCACTTCCTCAGATGCTTCGAAGATGGGTGAACTTACAGAAAGGAATGAAACCTGATCCTATGTTTTACACCCCCTTGCATTTGGTTTCATTCCTTTCTGTAAGTTCACCCATCTTCGAAGCATCTGAGGAAGTGGGATCTTCTCCCACAAAAGCTCATGCAAAAAAATAAATCCGTTAGTCTTAAAGTGCCACACAACTCCTTGTTGTGTTTGCAGTTAACCACCGGGTTATCTAACCCTGCCCCAGGCAGATCTATACAATACTTTGGTAAAAATATGAGCAGCTGGTTGGAGCCCCCTCTGCACTGCCCCCGATAGAACTAGGCCACCTTTGATCACAAGACTCATCTTTTCAGGAAGAACATTGTTTAGTCTGGGCATTAAAACATTTTGCTTTAGGAGTGTCTTGCAAACAGAGATCTTCTAAGTTCCCTGCTACAGGCAAGCCAACCCTTGCAGCAGCACATCCACACTGAGCACACTAGCTGCCACAGTAACTCACTCAATATGCCTCAGCTCCCACATCCTATTCTTAAAGAGGCACCTAACATTTCTCATATTATGTAATTTTTTCACTACTAATACCAAAATGCATAATAATAAGCATTCTATATTATTACTAAAGACAAGTAGGATGAATCTATTTCAGCAGTGTAAAGGCCTCACCTTGGCAATGGTGGAATTTTTTAACAAAAACGTCTGCAGAAGAAGTATCTAATTAGCATTGAATGGTTCCTCCTGTAAAATGGAAGTCTAGTCTCAGGCCTGTTCCTAGGCAACAGCTCTCACTATTAATAGAAACTATTCCCAAAATTAGCATTACCTTGGACAGTTGTTTGGGGACAGTAGAAAAAGTCAAGTATTGAATGAGCAGGGGGATCCAGCCATGGTTTCCTTCACAGAAATGGCATCCATATATCAGGGTAGAGAGCTAACCATGCAGAAGGTTATGCATCAGATGCTGTATCTATTCTGTGAGTGCTAAACACATCAGCTTCCAGGACAGGGGTGGGCAAACTTTTTGGCCTGGGGGCTACATCTGCTATAGGGGAGGCCATACACAGTGGGAGATGGGTGGGAGGGGCTTGGAGGGCGAGTGGCCACTCCTCTTTCATCCTGTTACAGCTAACATACAGATAAATAAATAAAAATGGCTACCTTGTGCTCCAGCCAGAGTGCTGCTGGGCTGTCCTTGGGAAGAAGGGGTGGAGGTGGGAGGGACAGGGGAACAGCTGCCACACTCCAGCCAAGAGCTTGGCAGGCCCACATGGAGGGAGAGGGGCAGAGCCTCCTGGACGGAAGGGAGAAGCAGCTGCAGGACCAGCTGTGGTAGCCATGCTCTGGGCCACCAGCCTTCCCAGCTGGTGGGCCAGATGTGGCCCGCGGGCCATAGTTTGTCTACCTCTGTTCCAGTGCATAAAGTACACAATAAATATATTTAAGGGGTAATTGGGTAGGAAGAGCAAGGAATACAAGCAATAATAAATAATGATTATTTTGAGCAATTTACTCCTGAAGTAGTCTATACCAATGGCTCTTGATTTTTTGCTTGTTATGACTTGACAGAACACAACAGCCAAGCCCGTCCCCACCCCTGGCTGAATCCAGCCATCTCACCTGCTCTCTGCAACACACTTACACTGTGTGGTGATACAGTAAAGTGTCCCAGCATAGTATGGAGAATTGCTGGTCTATATAGGTAGTATGCTTTTGCTAGTTAGCAGGGAAAGACATTTAATACCATTAGCTCTATCAGATTATAGAATAGATTAAAGCAGGTGGTGAGAGTCCTAATATTAGGACAGTTAAGAAATTTATAGGACAGTCTACTACAGGGAAGACCCTAACAGGTCTTCTCACATGTCATTTGTTCAGAGGTTTATGTTTCAAAACTGCAAGAAGTATAAGGCAGTATAATGGGATGGAATTGTCCACATTAATGAGCATAACAATCTTCTACCTACTGGTTATTTGTACTTAAGAAATTCAAATTGTGTTGACATGTCCACTAGGATGGACCTGAAGTTGTTTGATATCATGTATGATCTATAGACATAATCAGTTTAAAACCCATGCAGTAGGGGAAGTTAACACTACACCACTTATTCTTGTCACACTCAGATTACTCACTGACTGTTGTGCTGGCATTTCCTAGAAAATTCTTGCAAGTCATCTGAAAAAGTTGCAAGGCTCTCTCTCTATTTTTAAATGCCAAAAAGGTAGTGTGTCAGTCTAGTTCAGCAAAACACACAATGAGTCATTTGGCCCATTGAAAGACTAATGAATTTATTTATCGCATGAGCCTTCATGGGAGAAAGTCTCACTTTGTCAGATGCTTGAAGATGGAGAAGTACAGATGAATGTGAAGAAAATAGATGCAGGAAAGTGCAAGTCATAGAATCAGGTCAGACTGTTACAGCAAATCAATGCCGTTATTTAGATTCTAAAGAAGCTAATCTATAGCTAATCTAATAATCTAATCTGAATCTAAGCAACGGCATTGATTTGCTATAACAGTCTGACCTGATCTTATGACTTACACTTCCCTGCATTTATTTTTCTCCCATTCATCTGTACTTCTCTATTTCAAGTGTCTGACTAAGTGGGACTTTTCCCCATGAAAGCTTATGTGATAAATAAATTTGTTAGTCTTTCAAAATGCCAAAGAACTCCTTGTTTGTTCCTTCTAACTACAAAAGAGCAATTCACTGATATATTGTCCAGCTAGCACGCACAAAGTCTTCCTTTTGCATCTTCTTCAGTCATTTTTTTTAAGGAAATGAAATACCATAAAATATTTCACTGGAATTCTTGGTTATGAGTGAAATTTACATTGTATATGCCATATCACTATAGGTAACCTGAATGCACTTCTTAATTTGTACTTTCTTCTGTTTACCGAAAACAAAGCAATACTGTAAATAGAGTACCCTCCATACTACTTGGGGCCAATGAGAACATCTTCCTTACCCTTGAGCTCAAGCAGCCTGTGGCACCATGCTGAGATATGATGTGACACCAAACAAAAAAGGAGAGTCATATGCCAGAACTAAAAGTACAGTACATACGTAAATCAAAATAGCACTGGAGGTATAGTAAATAACCCACTGCAAGGAACTCTAAACAAATCATTTACTTAGCATCTAAATATTTTTTAGCACTTAACCCATCCTTTCTTTTATAGTATGCAGTGACTAAAGCTACATTGGCACTGTAAAACCTGCACTATATAGAAACTGAAGACCTCAGGAGTGAGCTGCTTTTTTTCCTACAGCTGATGCCACTTTTGTAAAAAATGAAGGATATCAGCAGCACCTCTCCTAAGAAGAGTTCTAGATGCTGTCATTCTTTTTCACTAGCCAGTCAGAGTAGCAGGCAAGACTTTAATTTTCTAGGACTTGTTGTGCACACAGTTTAAGAGAACGTTCTTTTGGATGATTTCTGATGTTCTGAAAAACAAGCTTTGATGTAAATTATTTTGTCTGAATGGTAAGTTATTAAGCTCTTCACTGGAAGACTCTGGGTTCAGGAAAAGAGTGGAAGTGTTCTGTGGATAATAAGGTGATTCTACGCTCTTTATGGATTACATTCACCCCAGTGCAAAGAACCAATATGAGGCCCTAAAAACACTTTTGATCTTATGCAAAGAAAGTGAGCATGTACGCTAGAAAACTTAGAAAGTCTGTATTTCCTGGACTTGTTCCTGTTTCTTTTATACAAACACTCGTAAGCCTGTTTTTGTAACCTAGTCCCTGATAGCTTTCTGCCTCCTGGCACAGGGATATGAGGTCTTGGCTAGTAAGAAAACTTGTGAACTTCACAGAAATATTAAAATAGCAGAAGAGGAGACACCAGAAGCCATGGTCTCCTGACTACTAAACCAGTGCACATTCTTCTGTGGCTGTACAGTGACTTTTGCCTGAGCTGTGGAGAGGTGTGACAGCTGTCCAATGTCAGACCTAACATGTGATTGCCTTTCCCTACCAGAATTAGAATGACCAGATGCTAGGTGACAGAGATGCTGTCTACACTAGAAAAAAAAGTCAACATAAGATATGCTGACTTTCAGCCACTGCTATGATTATAGTGGTGGCTGATGTCCACACTGTTCTCCTTGAGTTGAAGTGCATCCTCACCAGGAGCGCTTTCACCAAGCTAAAGGGCAGCATGGGGGGAGCTGAGAGACTAGCTCCTTGATGGCTCCCAGGGTCTGTGTGGGCTGCCTCCTCCACTCCTTTGACCGTGTTAGGAGACAAGGCAGCCATGTGGGGACTTCTCCCCTTCCCTGCTCCAGCTGGAAGCCAGGCTGCAGCCATGATGTCCTGCACAGGGCTGCATTCACGTGTCCCACCTGGTCCTGACTGGCAGTTGGGAGGCAGACTCCAGTTGCCCATGGTTTGCCAGTTCCCGGGTGCTGGCTATGAGTGGCTTGCAGTAGCAGGGGCTCCAACCAGCCATCCCAGCTTTCTTGGAGCAATGACATTAACAAGAATGACAGCCTCTCTACTGTGGTAAGTGATGTAGTGTCTACACTGACACTGTGCCAGCAAAAGCCCTACATGTCATTGAAGTGGTTTTATTTTGTTGGAAAAACAAGGCAATGTTGTCAATGGGGTGTTGGAGGAGGGCAGAGTTTCTGTGACTGCAGTGCATACAGCACTATTTTGTTGAAAAAACATCTCTAGTGTAGACTAGGCCTCAAAAAACTGAAACTCTCTTAGGTTTTGAGGGGCATTGTGTTCTTCATGTCCAATCTGAAGGAGAAGCTATTCCTTACACACTCACTCATTTTGCAAACCTAGATAGCTTCTTCTCCTAGCCCTGCTATGCTGTTGTGGGAGGAATAAATATAATAGGCAACCTTTGCCCTGTCTTTCTAAGCTGCCATAACCCACCCATGCTCACCTTCCTGGCTATTGATCAAAATTCTCCAACACTTGTTCATATATTACACTCCCCTTCCTTTTTGTTATTCAATTTTACTAGTCTACTTAATTAGATGTTAAAGGTGTGTCCACACACAGTCTTTAAATAAAAATAATGTAGATTATTTTGATTTAAAAGATTGCAGGTCCACACTACTTTTCCTTGTATCAAGATAAGGAGCTCCCTTATCTCGCAATAAGAAAAGTCATTTTGATATAATAAAACCTAGTGTTATATTGAAAGGACAGTTAAATCAAAACTGTTATTTCAAAATAATTTTGTGTGGAAGTGTTATTTCGATTTAACTGTTTTTTTCAACTTAACACTTTTGCCCTTCTCCTTCCCAGGGTGTTGCCCTTCTTCTGTATACTAGGTGGAGTCATGGCCCTTCTAGGGGGCCATGTTGCCACACTTCCTATGGTGCCCCTCTCCCAATCAAACTAGTATGTCCTGTCCATGGACATGCTAGTTCGATTTGAGTTTCTAGTGGGGACAGGTTAAGTCGATTTAACTTAAATTGGTTTAATGATTTTATATTGATTTAACTTAAATTGATTTAACTGCCTAAGTGCGGACATGGCCAGAGTGTCTTAGGCCGGTCAGCTGAACTTAGGTGAATTTTATTTTATGTTATCTGAGGTGACAGAAAGCTGCAAAAGGGATCACATCACGTATGTCTTCTCATAGACACTGAGTAGCACAAAAGTGAGAGTTTCAGCCTAGTAAAATACATCCTCCTGTGTTTAATGTCTTAGCTGTGGGTGCCATTCACATCTCATATCAGTTGTCCCTGCTTTCTTTTCCTCTCCTTCCAAAAAATCTTTTAAATAGGTGCTTAGATCTGCCCAGAGATCACACAGCTCATTCGTGCAGAGTCTGTGTTCTAACCTTGGCATGCAGCTTCTGTAGTGGGGTAATAATGCGGACATTCATAAGAGATGACACCGTGCATCAGAGAACAAGGAAATAGCCTGACAAAACTTTTATGTGCTCTCATAGCAGAAATAAACTTTCTTTTAGTCATAATGATTATATTCAAAACCAAGCTTCTAGGAATTTTGCTGGCCCTGAACCAAAGCATTCAGGGCTAACATGCACATATAACTCCATAAATAGTTTTACTTCAGAATGTAATAATCTGTAAACATAGAGGCAATTCTTGCTGTAAATGTTCTTCATCTATTTCATGTCTGTTGATACTCCCCACTTAGAATAGCTTCATTTTCATTTCCAAGCAGGTATTTAAAAAAAAAAAATGTTTAGACCCAATTAGTGGTTGCCTTCAGAAATGGCAAAATAGTGATTGTACAGAGGTTTGAAGATATGAACTGCCCATTCAAAATAAAATCTGCATTAAAAGAATGTTAAAGTCGGAAAGCAAAGCTCTCAGACCTATCTGGTAAACGTACTCATGCAAACGTAACTCTGTTGTGTGTATGTATTGCAACAGTTTTTAATTTCATTATCACATGCTCTTTTTTCCCATACATCATCTGACTCGTTCAGTGCTCAGTTTGTCTGATGCACAGTTAACAAGGATGCTGATCATTACGTATTTACTTTCACCATTCAATATATAGTCTCACTCAGTGCACACCGGTTTATTTCTAGGCCTTTGCCTATTCATTGTTCAGCTGAAGCAATGCATCTTAAAAATGTAGTCATACAATAATGTTAACTAGGTGAGAAAAAAATGCAGAAGAAAATAATCCAAACTAGTAACAACTATAGTTTACTTATAGAACTAATACAGGAAGTGTTACTGAATAGCAAAAATTCTAGCAAAAAGGAAGAGTTGGAAAGGAGCAATATAAGTGATGACTAACAGATAAAGGCTACTGGGACATGTAATAAAATTGTCCCATTGCAGGCAATGCACTGTTGTAAAATACAAAGTAAGCTGTGTATGTTTGATTTATTACAGGTCAAAGTGTAGGTTGTGTTCAGTAAAAATTGTCCTAAAAGGGGAGTCAAATTCAGTCAGTCAGACAATCTTCTGATTTAGCCCTAGAGCTGCAAACTGTGTATTAAGTAAAAGAATAAACGAGGAGTCCTGTGACACCTTTAAAGACTAACAAATTTATTTATCGCTTGAGCTTCCATGGGAGAAAATCCCACTTCATCAGATGCTTTTGAAGTGGGATTTTCTCCCATGAAAGCTCATGCAATAAATAAATTTGCTGTTTTTTTAAAGTGCCACAAGACTCCCTGTTTGCTTTGTTGAACTAAACCACTGTTTTTCAAACTTACAGTTGAGGCCCAGTACTGGGTCACAGACCCTCAAGTACTGGGTCATGACACGCCCCCTCTTCCCGCCACCGAAAGACTGGACTGCTTTGCTTAAAGATGTAATTGTTGGGTCACAAGAATAAACTATTTTTTTCAGCTGGGTCCTGAGAATTAAAGTTTGAACACCACTGAACTAGACTAACATGGCTACTCCTTTGGAACAAGTAAAAGAATGTATCTGGGTCTCCAAACCCATTATTATTCCTCAGAGGGGAATCTATTTTCCAGTTAATTTGCTTCTGGGTGATCAATAAAGCTGTGTGCACAGAAGTCTCTTCGTACTTAAGAAGCAAATGAAGTGTAGGAAATAAAGGGATTTGAACTATATAATATGAATCATTTAAGACCAACACTCTTACAATTTAAGGTAAGTTCAGAACACCTTCAAGTAGTCATTTGCCATGGGCTTTTCAGAGAGATGAGCAACTCAGAGGTGTTGCCATGGTCCTCTATGCACAGCCTTTGGTATGGCATCTGTCACTTAGTCTTTGCCATTGTTACATACCTATATTTAATCTAGATACATAGGCAATTGATAATGCAATGGTGTGAGACAGTTTACAATCACCTTGTGTTTGGGACAAGACCATTATTTATGAGTGACAAAAGCAATATCTTAAGAATGTTTCAGTAGGCTTTCAAAATTGTTATTTGGGCTATTTATCTGTATCCCTCCTGTTTTAAAGCTATTTGCATAGTTATTATTGACTTAATCCAAAGCTCTCTAAAGTCATTGAGTAAAGAGAAGAGTAGGGGATGACTTGATCATGGTCTGCCAGTATCTACATGGGGAACAAATATTTGATAATGGACTCATTACGCTGGAGGCAAAGATTTAACAAGATGCAGTGGTTAGAAGTTGAAGCTAGACAAATTTAGACCAGGAAAAAAACATAATTTCTTAACAGTGAGGGTAATTAACCATTGGAATGATATACCATGGCTTGTGTTGAATGTCCATCACTGGCAATTTTTAAATTATGATTTTCTCCAGTTCAAATAAAAAATATTTTTGGAGTCCTATGGCCTGTGTTATGCAGATCACACTAGATCGGGGTGTTGAACATGTGGCCCATGGGCCAAATTCAGCCCATGAACCTCTTCCAGCCATTCCTTGATGCACTTGGTGGCATCCACTCTTTTCCTAACAAAAAAGAGAGAGAGTATGATCTCATATACCCAGCGTTCTGCAATGCCATGGAAGTGTCAGGTCTTGCAACATCACAGAACTCTGGGTGTGCAAGACTGAGCTCTGTGAAACCGTACACTCTCCCTAACAGAGAAGGAGAGAGAGAGAATGAGAGAGAGAGAGAGGTATCATGGAACACAGTTTCACATATGCAGCACTCCACAGTGCCATGAGAGTGCCCTAGTATTTCGATTTATGGCATAGACAACCCGCTTGAAGTACATTTAAGTCAAATCTGGCCTGCCACAGCTAATGAGTTTGACATCCCTGAACTAGATGGTCAGAGCAGTCTCTTTTGACCCTGGAACCTCTGAGTCAGTGGAAAGACTCCCATTGATTCCAGTGGGTGTTGGATCAGGCCCTAAGGGTCTATCTCCACTGCAGATAGGATGTGTGATTCCTAGTGCAGATAGATAGAGTCAAGCTACCATACTAAAAATAGCAGGGGGGCATTGTGGCACAACTGGTGGCTTCAGCCAGGCTCCTGAGCTCATATCTAGGGGGCTGGGAAGGCTCAGACTCATGTGACTAGCCTGAGCCACTGGCTATGCCGCAACATCCACACTGCAATTTTTAGCATGCTAGTTTATGCTGAGCTAACCAGGGCCATAGTTACAAGATGCTAGTGGTACAGCTGCAACAGAACCCATGAGATGTAGCGGCTCAACCACATTGTTGTTACATCAAAGTCTACTTATAGGCACATGGGTCTTGGAGCAGGTTGCGGCCATCAGCTAGCCAGGCTGCCAAGGAAATTCTCCTACCCCCTTCTCAGCTGTTCCCTGTCTCTGGCATGGCTGTGTCTTCTCAGGCTTCATCTAACACTGTCAGAAAAATTTGGTGGCAGCTGAAAGGAGTCTTGCAAGCTACTCTGCATAGTAGCTTGCTCCCATAGACGTCCTAACTCCCCTTCAGCGTGCCGTCTTCACTGCACTGTGCCACTTGAGGGGGTGGTTTTACTAAGTCAATTTTGTAATCAGTCTGACAGTGGCAACTTTGCTGTCATCAGCGTAGACACTGTTGCAGGTGCTAAGTGGCTTCAGGTGGCTCCTGGCAGTGCTCAGCGTCCACCTGTCACGCTACCTCTGACTTTTGAATGGCTCGGCCACCACCAACACCCCAGACTTGCACTGCAGCTGCCACTACTACACTGAGGGATGCAAGTGGAGAGAGATAGCAAGGGGGCAGACAGCGGGGGTTGTTCAAGGCTGGGCAAGGTGTGTAAGCTGGGATAGGATCTTGAAGTGCAGGTTGCCATTGGGGAGGTACCCAGATGGTGCAACTGTGTTTAAAGTGAGCAACTTCTGGAGAAGAATTGCGGGGTGGCAGATAGAAAGAGAGTCCCAGACCACAGAGGAGTGAAGTCTGAGGCTAAGGGCAGAGCTGCAGGGGAGAAAATGGGAAGCAGGTGATAGCCCCCAGTGGGTGGAGGAGGAGTTTGTGGGAGAGTTGAAGGGATGGATAGGGTCCCTAGTGCTCAGTTCTGGATGGTGGAGGAAGCCAGTGGCAGACTGTAGCGGACAGATGGAAAGCAAGTGCCCAGGCTCTTGTGGTGGAAGAGGACGAGACTGGAGGAGCAGCCCCTGATTGAAATTAATCTCTTTACTCTGTTCATATCTGTTTTTCCTAACTGAGCTAAGTTCACTGGGGCGCTCAAGCTCCTATGCAACATTTTCACAATGGAAAATCATTGTCAACCCGTTCTGCTTATCTAGTGTATGGAGAGACTCATACCAGGAACTCTTGTTGCATGTAGGGTAGGAGCAAGCCCTGTGTGCATAATATGTGTCTCTCAGAGGTATTTAGAAGATGTTACAGGTATGAGTGTGGCCTGACTTTTCACCTTGGTCACATAACACATCTATGACATAGAAGCAATCCAGTGTGCTGCTTGGCTCTGAAAAGGGCCATTATGGTGACTTGAGTTGTTGCTCTGAAGACCAGGAGATCATTGATCGATTTTTGATCATATTTTGATGGCCTTAGTCATCATTTCTCATTTAACAGAGTGGGCCTCATGACAACTGCCATCTTCCAATCACAGAGAAGCAGACATACCATAAGTGTCTGTCTTAGCCAGTAATGTAAAATGGATTAGGTGCTGTGATCTTTGAAAAGTGATGAGAATGTACTTGTTTCAGTAGCTTCATTCTGTAATTGGATGACAAGATGGATCCTTGTGTTTAGTTTCTGTGGCAGACACCATATTTTTAAGAGTAATATGTATATTTGTGACAACATTTGCTTGTTTTTGGTGTCCAGCCCACATGATTAGTGGATGAAAAGTAAATACTGTTAGTGCTCAGATTGCAATTTTTGACTCTCTCCAGGATTTGGTGCTTGATTCTGCATCACATTATTCCTCTTTTACAGAGTGTAACTCCATTCTTTTAGTTTCACTACAAATTGTAGTCACACAATGGTGATTCACCCATTGACTTTTTGACAAATTACATGTGTGCTTTTGAAGTGTCCTGCTATTTGGCTTTAAGTTTGGCATTTAAAGCTGAGTTGCATGTATTATTAAGGTGTGAAGTCTCATACTTGCTCTTGCATGGATTTTCAATTAGATAACATTTCCTGGTAAAATATTAGTATGGTTTTGAATATAGGTGCTCTATTTTACGATGTCATCACACACAAGCCAGTCTCCAAAACCCATCTTCAACATGACAGAACTACCAACTGAGATTATTTCTAAAAGAGTCCTGCAACAATTATAAAATTTAGTCCTACATCATTACTAGTGACCAGTTTGTGTAAATGGGACTTTTCTGTGTGTTGCCAACCTGCAAAAACATATTGATGTGCCATGCATATTGTGTGTATTTTTTTTGTTTGCCTCATCATCTTGGGCTTTGGCACTATGACAGCAAGGTTGTCGGGCTACAGGGCCTCTCTCCTCAGGCCCTACGCCACCAGCATGCCTAGCTATCTTCTCAATACTGCTGTCTTCCTAAGAACACACAAAGATGGATTACAAGACATCAGAAATAGTTTCCCTGATGATGACATGGCACATCTAGTAGCTGGACTTTGTCCTGACCCATAGGTACTTCAGATTTAGAGATGATCTATATGTTCAAGTCAGTAGCACAGCTCTGGGTACTGCATGGCCCCACAGTATGCCAATGTCTTTATGGCTGACCTAGAGCATCACTTCCTCATATCTCATCACCAAGTACCCCTCCTTTACCAATGTTACACTGATGACATTTTCATCATCTGGACCCAGGGGAAAGAATCCCTTAAGGAATTCCACTGGCATTTCAACAATTTACACCCCACCATCAACCTTAGCCTAGAACAGTTCACACAAGAAATCCGCTTCCTGGACACTATAATACAAATAAGGGACAGTCACATTAACACCACTCTATACCAAAAACCAACTGACTGCAATACACACCTTCATGCCTCTAGCTTCCATGCTGAGCACATTACATGATCCATCATCTACAGCTAAGACCTAAGATACAACCGTGTTTGCTCTGATCTCTCAGACAGAGACAAACACCTACAGGATCTCTATCAAACAGTCTTAAAACTACTTACCTACCTGAGGAGTGAGGAAACAGATCAACAGAGCCATACAGATACCCAGCAGTCACCTACTACAGGACAGACCCAACAAAGAAACAACAGAACACCACTGGCCATCACCTACAGCCCCCAGTTAAAATCCCTCCAAAAGTTCATTAAGGATCTACAACCTACCCTAGAAGATGATCCCTCCCTCAAGCCTTGGGAAGGCAGGCCTATCCTTGCCTACAGACAGCCCCCCCAACCTGAAGCAAATACTCACCACCATCTGAACACCATATAACAAAAACGCTAACCCAGAAACCTATTTCTGCAACAAACCCCATTGCCAATTCTGCCCATACGTGAACTCCAGTGACACCATCACTTACCTTAGCCACATCAGCCATTCCATCAGGAGTTCATTTACATGCATGTCCACTACTGTGATATATACTATCATGGGCCAGCAGTGCCCCTCTGCCATGTACCTTGGCCAAACCAGACTGTCCCTTTGCAAAAGAATAAATGGACACAAATCAGCTATAAAAAATGGTAACACCGATAAACTACTAGGAGAGCACTTCAGTTTTCTTGGACACTCTGTAGCAGACTTAAAAGTTGCCATCCTTCAGCAAAAGAACTTTAAGAACAGACTTCAGTGTGAAAATGAAGAACTGGAACTCATATGCAAACTTGACATAATCAGACTGGGTCCGAATAGGGACTTAAAATGGTTATCTCATTACAAAAAGTATTTGTCTCTGTTCACACATTCTCACTTTCTAGTCCATTGTTGTGAACACGCCTCATCTACCATAATGGAACTGATTTTGTTAGCACTTGCCCTCTCCATAATATTGTTTCTCACTCTTGAAAGTGTATATATATCTCCTAACTGTAGTTTCCACTTCATACATCTGATTAAGTGGGTTGCAGCCCACAAAAACATATGTCCAAAGAAATTTGTTAGTTTTTAGGGTGCCACAGGACTTTTGTTGTTTTTGCTACATACAGACTAACACAGCTATCCCTCTGGCACTTATGGATAAGCTGGATGTGCTCTGATTTTCCAAGATTGTAAAGGAAAGCAAAATTTTACAGTCTAGAAGGAACCCTTAACATATTCTTGCATAGGGGCCCCTGGGGCCTTCCTACATCACTATAGCTAGTACAGATCTATCTATCTGCACTGAGAATTACGCCTCCCATTAGCAGTGTGGAATAACACTAACATCTGGTCTAAACTGCCATACTGGGTCAACAGGAGAGACATAAGCTACATTCTGTAGAATGCGTATTTCCTGTCATCTTACTTACGTTTCCTTACTATTGCATCTTCACTGCACTGTGCTGATAGGAAATGCCAGTTCTTTCTGGGAAGTGGAGTTATTGCCTCGAATGGAGAGCACTTCTGGGATTCACTGAGTGGGTCTCCAATGGACACTCAGTCAATCCTGCTGTGATGATCTGTGGATCCTGACATAGCTGAATCAGGATAGACCTACCCTGGAAGCCAATTGTATTGGGCTCAGTCAGAAGAATCCTTCATTAATCCTCTACAACAAGTATCAAGAGAGCAGTAGCCCTACAAGAGCTGTAGGCCAACCTTGAAGCTGAGGGAAAAGCTGGGAATGGCAGTGCTGCAAAGCAGGCTCTTCATTGTAGCAGAGAAAGATATGACATGATCCAAGGCTGGAGCTAGGCAAACAAAGAGAGGAAACAAGGAGGACATTTTTGACAGTGATTGTTAATTAACCAATGAAACAATTTACAAATTAATAGATTCTCTTTCACTGACAATTTTTAAATCAAAATTGGCTGTTCTTCTAAAAGCTATGCTCTAGAAATTATTTTACGGGTGTTCTATGGCCTGTGTTACACAGGCAATCAGACTACATGTTCACAATGGTTCCTTCTGGCCTTGGAATCTATGAAGATATTAGACGTGAAAGTCTTGTTTTATTATGACTAGAAATGGTATTTACTGGTTTTCATCTGAATCTTGCCCATGTTAAGCCTCTGACCAGTGCATTTCTGAGAGGAACTCCGAATCTGGAGCCAGAAGAGGAAACATTTGTCTGGCAGGTTACTTTGAGAAAGCTACACAGGAGAGCTGAAGGAACACCAGTGTCTGGAATGTTAAACATTGGGATTAGAGGGATTTGTTAGTCTTTAAAAATGCCGTCAGACTCCTTGCTTTAGTTTCAGGATAGTGAATTAATGAACAGACAGTAGGTAAGGAGCATGACAAGTGAATGATATTTACCTTCTCTGATAACACACTTTAAGATCTAACAGGCAAAAGTACATGACAAGTGAATGATATTTACTCTCCTTTATAACACACTTTGAGATCCATAGATGAAAAGAGCCTATTATTATTACTGTTATCAATATGAAAAGAAATAGCAGGTTTACACACTGTGCACTACAAAGACAACTTTAGTTAATACCTGATGTTACCATGCAATAAGCATGTCTCTTCTGGTCGGTGCTAAGATACCATCTACAGACTTTCCTGGTAAGTGGGAGCACATTGAGAGGTTACTGTGGTTAGGCCACTGCAGTGGGATGCAAATCACCTGGGTTTAATTCCTGACTCCACTACTGAGTCCCTGCTGACATGGAGCAAATTAGTTAATCTCTCTATGTCATGATTTCCCATCCATTAAATGGAGGTATTAATAATCCTTTTCTCCCATTCTTTATCAGTCTTTTCTTTTTAAAATATCAGCTCTGCAAGACAACATATGTTTCCAGTCCTACACCGATTACCTAGAACAATGGGGCCTTGATCATAGCTTGATATTGTAAACAATAATTAAATAATAATAATGCTCTTGACTGATAGTTCACTTGAGTACTTGTACCACAAGATACAGACCTAATTTACCTTCATGGTTACCTGATACACTACAGGTGTTCATAGCACTGCTATTCACAAAAGCCAATAGGATGCTCTAAATATATTTCCAAATTTCTGGCTAATTCTTTGAATCATTCACCAATTTTTTAGCTCCTATCATAACAGTACTGTTAACACTAACACACACAGGAGCCATCAGATCAGGCCGTCTCTGGTACGCAGCATTGTGCTGCAGTCAGCCTTTCCTTGTACCACTGTAATGCCCTCAACATAGGTTAGTGATCAAAGTCACCATTCTACTCCCAGAACAGCTCTGATGGGAACAAATACATGTCAGAGAGTTAGTTTGTGTTTTCTCATTCATTCTGAGGGTTTTCAGCCAAAGCCATTCACTGCCAGCATGACCCCCCTCCTATGAGGTCTGACAAGAAAAGATGTTTCTTGTGCATAGGAGAGGCTGTGCCTGCTAATCCAGCGAATACACTTTTCATTTGATGGACTCCTTACTTAATAATATTGAATATAAAATGGTATATTTAAAAGAATTTTTAAATAATTAGTAAAGCCTTATTTTTTTTCTTTTATCCTAACAGGCACTGATACTCAATGTAATATGCTTTATAACATTTAAGACTAAATAAATCATATCTAATAATCTAGAAGCTAGATTCTACTCTCAATTCTACCATTAAATCCACTCAATTTAAGAGAATTACTCTGGATTTACACAAGTGTAACTGAAAGCAAAATGCGCTCCATTGTGTCAGTGCTGCCTTTTCTTTTCTTTTCTTTTCTTTTCTTTTTGGTGACTATGTAGCCTTGACTCCTTCAGAACATGAATATTTCCAGATTTTGTTTGGAAACCTGGAGGTTAATCCTAAGTACAAGTAGAATTTATTTTCTTTATGAGCTTTCTTGTTCTCCTTCCTAATTCAGGATGTTTTACATGTTTTCTTTAGTCTGGGACAAATTATTTTGATTTTGTGCTTGTTGTTATTTAATATTTGTCAGATGCTTTGTGAAATTAAGATAGTGTATGTAGTAGGATTCTTTCCCTTTGACCTTGAATGCTCTGCTGGGGGAAAGAAATATAAAAAGCAAAAACTTTCTGAAGAATGTAATGACATACAGGGATTGGAGAACACAGGTAGGGTATATTATTTTGGTTGTTTGTCTGTGTGTGTTGTATATATCTGCAGAATTTCATTCAATAATTACATCCCTAAATCAATTTGGGGAAGGAGAGAGTGGGAAATGGACAATTTTTTTTTTCCCCAAAGAAGTGATATAAAAGGGCCTGAAAAGTTTCTAAGGGCCAGTGTGAGCTTATCCATAATTAAGAAAGAAAGGCTAACAAAAAAAGAAATTCTCAGAGGAAACCACCTGGGTTTTCCTATGAAAATCTAAACACTTCTTACACAGAACAGAACCTGAAGCAGACACACCATTCAGTTTATTTAACAGATAAGAAATAAAAGGGTTTTTATGCCTGAGGTTTCTGTTTTTTCACCTATGATCTTCCCTCTTAGAAGAACAGAAAACATAGAAGAGAAAATTAACTTAAAATGTCCATTAGTTTCTTTCTTTCTGTTCCCACTAAGGTGGGAATGTCACCTAATGGAAGATTACGAGCTATAGCCTAAAACAGCCATAGGATCTATTCCCATAGAGTCATAATCAAGCCAAGATGCACCTGTCTCTTCTGCTACTTTTGTATCCTGGTCACATGGCTGACTCATATGAATATATGAGAGACATGTGTTAGATATTCAGATGATTAAACAATTAATTTTTTTTCCTCCCAAACCACACAAAATAAGCACAGAAAATAAGTAATCTCGGTGATCCATTTGACACTGAACTAGATTAAAGTATACATTTTAGATGTACTTCCTGGAACTGAACACCTAGGGTATGTATGGGTTTCATGAGTTGACACAGCAGGATTGATTGAGCAGCCAGTGGAGACTTGCTCAATAGATCCTGGAAATGTTCTCTGTTTGAAGCAATAACTGCACACTCCTCTCCCCAGAAAAGAGTAACACTGCATCAACTAGTGGCCATTTCCCATTGGTGCAGCCCAGTGAAGACGTGGTGCTAAGGAAGCATAAGTAAATTCATGGAAGATACTCATTCTACAGTACATAGCTTGCATATTTCACATTAATATGGCATGGCAGTGGAGACTAGGCATGGCATCTTCTAAGGCAGTTACAGATAGAGGGCCTGTACTGATAGGTTTACTACAAGTAATGTCCCATTGAAACTATTGAGGAAAGAGGCTCCAGTTCTGTGAAATGTGTAGGCGTGGGAACAAAGAAGACTAGCACTTGGCCAAATTCCTTGAAGCCGGTGGTTGGGCCCAGGCTTTGGTCACAAATTGTCTTCCACTGGCCCCCTGATTTGTGTTAAAAGGCCATGTATTATACCCAAGCAATAAGCAGAAATCCTGTGCAAATTATACAGCCATTCCTTAGTCTTAGCCGTATGGGTGGGTTGGGTGGGAGCAAACAAAGCTAATATAAATTTTTATGGGCAGGTGGTGATGGGGTTACATGAAAGGCAGACAATTTTACATATCAACACCCAGACAAAGTATGTATTGAGACGAAAATGTGACTTCTTAGTTTCCCAGGCCTGCTAAAGAAAAAGTTGTAATTCCCCTCTCCCCCTTTTCCCTCCGTTCTTGCTTGTTAAAGGGGTCTGTAGTCATTTCTGTTCATGTGTCAGTATAAAGTGCCTGTGCTCTGTAGCCTAAAGTTGTAAATAACAACAGGGACGGGTATAAATATATTCCTCCTCTAACCATGAGTATTCATTTTACAATCATTATGTTACCACACAGTGGCTTAAGGGGTGTAGTAGATAGAGTGTGTATTTACATATTATTTTGGAGAAGAAATTATGAAGTAGTTAACTCAGGGCTCATTTCACTGGTTGGACTAGAGGCTGAACTGAATAAACTGCTCCTTATCACTCTCTTTGGATCTTATCTCTCGACCCTGTAACAATATGTATGTGTTTAACTACAGGTACAAGAGCAAGACTGTTCTTGTACTTAAAATTAAACACTTGTGGAAGCATTTGCAGGATTGGAACCCAGGCTACTATCCAGAATGGGTATGTATGGCAAAATACAGCCCTATCTCAAAGTGAATGTGGTGACATTTATAAAAATTTCAAATACTTTTTTTGGTTGAAAGCTAATGTGAAATTGTGAATATTCTATTATGAAATTCAGTGACAACTTTATCAGTTTTGATCACGGTTATTGAAGCTTGATGGTTCCCATCTGAAAACAGGTGAAACTTACTCAGGACTTGTCTACACAGGGAAATTGACCGGTATATCTAATCAGTATAAATGATTGGATCCTAGTTCCAGAAGGGTAGCCGTGTTAGTCTGTGTACAGCAAAAACAATGAAAGTCCTGTGGGACCTTAAAAACTAACACATTTCTTCAGAGATAAGCTTTTGTGGGCTCCAACACACTTCATCAGATGTGTGAAGTGTCCTAAAGACATTTTGATCCTGGTACAGTGTCCACACAGGGAATTATACTGGCATAACTACAGCATAATTACAACACTTTTATAGTTCTGCTGATCAATTTTCCCCAGTAGCCAACCCCTCAGTAGTTTCACTGAATTTTGCTTTGAGGTTTAAAAATTCATTCAGACCCCCAAATGTGGCCAGTTTGTGTGGAGTGGAGCCTATACAGTGTTCATGTGAAACTGAAAAACATTTTGAATTTTTCACAGCTTTAATTATTGTTCTATTAAATGCATCTTGTTTTTAGAACTTATTCAAAATCCTTTGACTATCAGCAATCTTTTCTCTACAGGTACTATTTAATCTTTCCTCAATTAGACCAGCAAATCTGGGCAAAATATGAGGGATTAGAGTCGAAATAGGAATTATCCTCCACTGAAAACAGAAAACTTCTGCATATGTAACATACTAGTATACTGACCATCAGATGACCCTGATTTGTTTTCAGAAAGTCTGCAGAGGTCAGCTCAAAAGGGTGGCCACTGATCTTTTCTGACTGATTTAACTTTCACTACAATTTGAACAAAAGGAGGAGGAAGACTGTACTCATTGTGGTTAAACCAGAATTCACAAATACAGAAAAGATCTTCTCTATTGGCTGTTTCCTCCTGGTGCAACTGGATTTCCGAAAAAGGGCTCCTCTTTGTACAAGAACACAAACCCCAAAATAATTTTAAAAAAAAATCCCATCAGAAAGCATGTGACTTCCACAATCGCCTGCAGCTTTCCTGGCACTGGATTGAGAAATATTTCTTCATTTTGCATTACATAATCATTTTTGACGCATTGTTTGTTCCAGCTCAGTGCTGATTTCATCAGATAAGAACCACAACTCCATTGGAAGGCAAGGGGTACGCTGCTGATAGTTGTGTTCTTTTTTTAGCAGAATAATAGTTATGAAAGTTATTTAACAGAATGTGCTATAGCACCTGGTTTCTAAAGAGCTAACTGTTGTTAGCTAATGTCCCTGTCTTAAACGATATACATTTCCTGTAGCTTCTCCTGCAAGCATGCTACTTACAAAATACTGTGAAGTCCAATTAAACAAATGACTATATAGCTGACATGACATAACTTCTTACGATACATTTGTCCCTGTAGTAATTCAATTGACTTTACCAGGGCTACATCAGGGAGGAATTGGTCCCTTAATGTCTCAGTTTTCCCCCCTGTCTTCAATGGGTTTTGGAACTGGCTCCAAAGGAATTTAATAAGTGGTCTTTATAGATATTTTATTTACAGGTAAATCATTTCAATAAGAGTAACTTCTAAACACTAGGTTAGCATCCTGAATAGCCTCCTCTGCTTCCATGGCACCTTTTACAGCCTCTGTGCTGACAACTCTCAAATCTTTCTCCTCTCTCCAAGTTTGTCACTTCCTATCCATATTTTAACCATCCTCATTCTTAAACTGCACATTGCCCAGACTGAAGCCTGAGTCCTTCTCTTCTTCTAAGCCCCCTCCTCTCCTTTCTACATCACCAAAGGCAACCACAAGATCCTCGTTGTTGTTCAGGCTTACAACTATGGTGGTATCTGTTCCTTCACTTTTTCCATTTCTCCTGATATCAGCCCTTTGACACATCTTGTCACCTCTCCTGATAAAATCTTTTAAAAATCCATCTTTTCCTTTGTTCTTCCTGCCAGGACTCTAGTTGGTACTGTGATTCCCTCAGGCCAAGAATTACAGCCACCTTCCAGCCTCATTGACCCCTCACACTCTCTAGTGTTCAGCAGCTAAAATAGCATTCCTCCTTCTTGCTCTGTCCACAGGACCTCCTCCTCAAATCCAGTCACTGACTCCCTGAGTGCTTCTCCTTGTTCCTAAGGTTCTGCACAACTCTTCCCCTCATACTTCTTACCTGCTGCCCCAACACCTAGTCACTTCTCATTCCCTACCTTGTTTCCTGCCCTCTGTTCTCACCTTCTTACTTCCTATATTGGCTTTTTCTCATGCTCTCCTCTCAGTTTCTTCTTTCATTTCTCTCTCTGTTCCTGGGAAAATCTCCCTCTTCACATGTTGTAAACACCTTCCCTCTCCTTGAGATCCCTGCTTAAAACCCATTCATATCATGATCAGTGGAACTGAAGTCATGAGGCCAATATTTTCTGGAAAGACAGGACAAGAACATAAAAGTCAGCCTAGAAAATAAGGAACTCAAGCACCGTGAGATGACATACCACAGACATTTGCTCACAACAGAGAGATGGAAAGCAGATTCCCAACAAGATCAAGGAAGCCAGAAACATGTTAGTTCCAATGGATGTACACCACTTAATAGCAATGATTCATTTTCAAGTTCAGTCCACACCTGGCTGTAGTGGTAGAATCCATACATCAGCGTACACGGCAGAATGCTGAGTGGGACTAGGCACATCCCCAACAGCCAGAATTTGACATGCTGAAACAACTGATAATGGATACTATGTCCTGAAGTACTACCATCCAGGGAAACGATGGACACTCCAGAGCGTCGGGGACAAAAAAAGAAGCAGCAAATATAGCACAGTACTGTGTTAAATGTGAACTGATTATAGTGTACTGCTGTTCACATTTCTGGGAGGTTGATGCCCTTCCTGATGCAAGAATTAAATGACTGAGTGGCACTTTGAAGGCTGACTTTGAGAGATATGGCATTCTGGACACTTTTCCCTAAAAACAGATCCCAATTTACTTCAGAAGAATTCAAGGAATTTGCTTGTCCCTAACATGTCCACATACTAATGATGAGCTGAATCAGCTAGGAAAGCAGCTAGCAACCTGTTATATGAGAGTGTTTCTTCTATTTCAGACCCCTTACTGGCATTTTTGGCACAAAGGAATATCACAGCACAGGAGTGCCTAAATTTTTGAGTGCAAGCACTGGTGGGACAAAGGAGCAAAATCCTATTACTAATTAGGGCAGACCTGTTGCAGCCAGAAGGCTGAGATACCACTGACAGCTGACGGGTAGCAATCAAAAAAAAAAAAAAACAGGCACTAGAATATGATAGGTCAGCTAATGACCTACTGGCTCTGGAAACAGGCTCTCCTGTGCTGTGAGGCTCCAGGCCAAAAAAAAAAAAAAAGAGAGACCCTAGAAGGAACAGAGTAAAGGAGTCAACTTGGTTGCAGTGGCACTCAGGCCATACAAGGTGATTGTGGAAGAGTGATGAGTGATCCATAGAAACATTAGGTACTTACAAGCCAAGGGAACATAACTTTCAGAGACGGCCTACAGTTACAGAGATTATTGTAGTACAGAGAGATAAGGCACCATCCAGAGGCCAACCCCACAAGAAGTAAAGAAACTCCACAAAAAGACAGGATGAGACTGAGGGTGGCAGAATGTGGTTGCCTGCTGAAAAGACCAGCCTATCTCAAAGTCCACGTAACCTGCTGATTCTGTTGTACAGATGAGATTCCAATGTGACTAGCAATCTCGGGCTGAAGAGCTACACAGTGGAGTTTTGGGCCTCCATTATTTATTTTTAATGTTACACTAAAATATTTGTAAAATAGGGAGGATGCAGCATGGTAAGTGGGACTGGGCCCACGTTCTCTAGAGGGGAACTGGGAAAAGGTGGGATTAGGCTGGAAGCAACTCAGCCACACAGACAGAGCAGTACCCAGGGTTAAATAATGTTCCACAGGTTCAACTTACTCTGCACTCAATCTCCATAACCCTTAATGAAATAATTTCTAGTCTGAATTTATCTAGCTTCAGTTTCCAGCAGCTGAATCTTGTCATGTCTTTCTCCCAAACAAAAAGCCTTCCACTATCAGAAATCTTCTTCCCACATAGGAGCTTACAGCCTGTGATCAAGTTACCTGGGACCGAATTTCCAAAATCGAATTCAATGAAAGTTAGGCATCAAAGTGCTTTTGAAAATCACATCACTCTCTTACCTGCATCATAAAGCATTGAAATTCTCTTAAAAAGTTGGTCCTTTGTAAGCTTCTTTTTGTAGTAGCATAGCGATGGTGGTGGTGGTGGTGGTGGGGCAGCATAGTGAGGGACCAAGCCCCTGGGTGCCAGGCTGCAAGGGGATGCCACGCCAATGGGGGCTGCAAGGTGTGGGATGGTGTGGTGCGCTCAGGGGAGCACAGATGTGGGTTTGGGCCCCAGGTTCTGGATAACCTCACTACACCACTGCCTCTTTGATAAACTACATAGCTTCACCAGTCACTGACTGTAAGGCCAAATTTCTAGTCCATAGATCATTCTTTCAGCTCTTCTGAATCTTTTCCACCTTACCTATTTTGAGTGTAGATACCTAAACTGGACAAAGTATTCTCATAACAGTCTCACAAATGATATTTAGGTATGAAGGTAATACCATTCCTACATGATATTTCCCTTCTTGTATTTCCAGTGATTACATTAGCTCTCTTAAACACAGAACTAGAGTGGTAGCCATGTTTAGTTGGATATCCACATTCTTACCTCAATCCCTGGAAAAATCATGGAGCAGGTCCTCAGAGAATCTATGCTGAAAAACTTGGAGAAAATAGAGTGATAAGGACCAGTCAGCATGGATTCACCAAGAGCAAATTGTGCCTGACCATCTTGGTTGTCTTCTATGATGAGATGACTAGATACGTGGATGCAGGCATAGCCATCAGTGTGATATACCTCGACTTCAGCTAAACATTTGATATGGTTTCCCACAGCATTCTTTCAAGTTAAGGAAGTATTATTTGGATGAATGGACCGTAAAATGGATAGAAAGCTGGCTAGATCATCAGGCTCAGTGGGTAAGGATCAATGGCTCAGTGTCTAGTTGGCAACCAGTAACTAGAGAAGTGCCCCAGGGGCTGGTCCTGTGGCCAATTCTGTTCAACATCTTTATTAATGATCTGGATGACTGGACAACACCAGACTGGGGGGAATGGTAAACATGCTGGAGGAAAGGGATATGATTCAGGGAGACCTAGACAAATTGGACCATGAGGTTCAACAAGGACAAGTGCAAAGTCCTGCATTTATGACAGAAAAATCCCATGTACTGCTACAGGTTGGAGACTGACTGGCAAAGTAACAGCTCTGTAGAAAAGGACCTGGTAGTTATGGTGGATGAGAAGCTGGATATGAATCAACAATGTGCTCTTGTTGCCAGAAAGGTCAATGGCATATTGGGCTGCATCAGTAAGAGGGTTACCAGCAAATTGAGGGATGTGATTATTCCACTCTATTCGGTGTTGGTGAAGCCACATCTGGAATATTGTGCCTAGTTTTGGGCTCCATGCTGCAGAAAGGATGTTGACACATTAGAAAAAGTCCAGTGGAGGGCAATTAATCTCCATCTTTGGAAACTTTTAAGATCCAGTTAGACAAAACCCTGGCTGGGATGATTTAGTGGGAGTGGTCCTGCTTTTAGCAGGGTGTTGGACTAGATGACCTCATGAGGTCCCTTCCAACCCTATGATTCTATCCAGCATGACACCCTAGGTGCTTTCCAGAGTCCATGATTTCCCACAGAGGACCCTAACAGCGATGCACTACACTAGCCAGGCACATTATTTGCCAATTTCTTACCTCCAAGCACAGGCTTTGAAGCTGTACCTCAGCAACTACCCTTCTAACCGACCATATTGTAAAAATAATTCTAGTTATATTATAAGTATTTTGCATAAGTTTTTTGTTCATTTGTTTGCTTGCTTATTTGTTTGTTTGGGAGGAAAACAGATCAGTCAAATATTTTCTTGCTAGAAGCACTTGATTGGCCTCAAGTCACTATTCAAACAAGGGGCAAATTCCCTGCAGCAACGAAATTATCTCCATTGGTCTTACAAAAGAGAAGAAATGCCCCAACATCCCTTCTAGCCCATCATATCATAATTGAAGAAAAAATACTGCAAAATTATTATACAGGTTGAGATCACAGTTAAAATTGTGAATTTCCACCGCAGCCGAGCTTTAAAAAGTGGTGCAGTCAATGGAACTATGCTGCTTGATACTACCATATCCATATATAGGGCTCAAAATTTTGTCCACGAACAATTTTAAAAAATTGCATAATAAAATACTTCACTCATAGTTAAATGAACTAAAGAAACAACTACATTATGACAGCAGAGCAAGACAACTTCAAATAGCATGAGTTCCAAGTAAGTTATCAAGCAACATGCCCAGGGTTATGTTCAGCTCTGGTGTTGAGTTTAACTCTTGGTAATTAGTTGGCTAATAAACTTGCAAATAGTCGCTGCAGTCTCCATTTCAGCTCCACTAGCTACACTTGGTTTTCAGCAAATAACCTTAAATCCCAGAACAAAACCAGGTCTCAGTTAGACCTACAACCTGTGAGAGTGGTGTTAGGGCTGTAAATTTAGAAAGGTGTGACTCCTAATGTGTAGCCCTATATATCTATAAGAAGTCCAACACTCCTTTGTGTGCTGATACAGGACACAACCAAGTATAGAGCAGCCCTGAAGACAGATTACAAAGATAAATGAGCAATCACGTGTCTACAGACCACCAGTTGAGTGAGCTCTCTCCACAGGGAAAGGCAAACAGCAGGAGAACCTGCACTGAAAGCAGCTCTCCTATCTGGGTCAATGATTCCTCTCATCTCTGAATGGTAAGTAGGCTGCTTGTTTGCCATCATTAAACCAGGCTATAGATTTTCTCCAGGGAGAATTATGCATCCAGTTTAGCCTTGAAGTAGGAAGTAGCAAGTCAAAAATATCAAGTCAACTATCTGGGAATTACCTGTTCTATACATTCCCTCTGAAGCACATGGTTTTGATCACTGTTAGAGAATATGCCACTAGGCTAGGTGGACCTAGAATGGTCAAACACAGCTTGGCCATTCTTGTGCTTTCAGATACAATAGCAAACTAGTTGGTAAGCTGTTCAAAGAGGGCAATCAGCTGGTTAAACCAGTCCTAACCATTCCCTGCCAAATCCTTCTATCAGGCTACCATAGACTCACATGGGGTCCTAACTGATTGCATTGATTTCCATGACCCATCTGAAACTCTAGCATACACAGAATCAAAAAGGAAACATTAAAAAAAAAATCTAAAATTAGACCTTTGATGAATCTGTTTTACTGGTTATCAGATCTTGCTTCTTATAAAGACTGGAATTTCAGCATAGCAGCAAAACATCACTTTATTGGTCATACTCCCAGAACATTCATCTTATATCTGCTGTTCTTTGTTCCTATTGAGACTAATTTACAGTAGCAAGGCTGTAACTCTGTAATAAGTTTTCCCACAGAAGAGCTCAAGCCACTACAAGTTAGGCTTCGAGCCAAGACAGTTAATGCCTCTCTTGCATTACTTTCAACTCCCTGGAGAAGAACTGTTTTATGGACACATGGCATTTAAAGATCGAGGAAGTTACTGCTTGCTGCCACTGCTGTTAAAATTCATGTCTAAAAAAATGGTGCCACAGCAAAATCCTATTCCAACAGCACTAAGTCAGAAACGAACAAAGGTTTCAGCTACACAATTTGTCATTCAAGCTTTACATTAATTTAATTAATCCCATAATAGTCAGTTTTAAAAACGACAGTAAAAATCATAATGCTGGACAGGAGACCTACGGGGTAGAACTACTAATGAGATGGATAAAATACACTATCCATTGTGCAGATGGCAACATTACATACCATCAGCTGAATATGTGATAAATCTGCTGCCATCTTCTGTTCCTCTTTGTACCACAGTCCCTGCACAGAGAAGAGGAAGTGAAAATAAGTGAATGACTGAATCAAAGTTATTAGTATAAGCCTGATGTGTGTTTTCATGTGATTGAAGTGTATTTATCATAGATTCATATGAATCTGTGCGTGTGCAGCTCAAAAGGAAAAACTGTCTTTAGGTGTAAGTGTCATAGACATGTGATTTGTGTTTTTTGCCCTGGAGGATCAAAACTCTGGATGTAAAATTTGACCTACTTCTTTCCAAACTGACCTGAAAAAAGGTTTTACATGTACAAGACAGACTGCTTTCATCTGACAGTCAAAACCTGAAATCTGGATGGGCTCCAAAAGGCAAATACACAGAAAATTCCCAGCGTTTTAAAACAAATAGTTACACAAAGGAGTGTGTTTGGGGAGGGGAGCAATAATAAAAGGTCAATAGCACCTGTAGCAATCTTAATCTCAGCCATTCACCAGTGGGGAAGAATAGCTGTTGATTAGATCAGAGGATTGAAAAGTTGGTTTTCCAGTTTGGTTGTCCTGCAGTTGAAACAAGACTGATGAGCAAGGGGTCTTTGGATTTCCCTTGTGACCCACAGCTTCAGGGGCTGATTTGTACTAACCTGACACCCCACTACAAGCCTTAGGGCTGTCCTGATAGAATCTCCTTGAGTTTATTGTACTGAATGGAGACTGATAAATCCTTTCTCAACCTGCATATTGCTCCCTGTGCTGGAGGGCACAGGGGAGGGTAGAATGACTCCGGGCCAACTGCTAGACTTTTTGCAGCCGGAGAGTCCCTTACACTGTGGGATTTCTCCACTACCCCATGACAGCAATCTTCCAGCTCTTTGGATCTGGCAGGACTTTCCTGCAGCAAGGGCTAATTCAAAAAGACCTGCAGTACAGTTCCTCTTTGCTTTACTTTTGGCTGTCAGTTCTCTTGCTTTGGGTCCTCTTTGCGTGGAACAATAGTCCTCCTTCTATACTTTTGTTTCTGATTTCACAATCTTCATATCAGTGTTTGGGAATGACAGGAGATATGGCATGACATTGTACTATAAAACATGATCTAAGTACCTCATTCCATCTCTTTTCCATATTTCACTTATAAGCTGTAGCTTTCTCACAAGCAGTAGCCCTCTTCCCCCATCCCACACCCACAACCGCTCCGCTGTTCAGGCCAGTATATTGGTGGTGTGGGAAGGGCAGAGCCAAGATTTCACCCATTTCCTACTCAGAGAAAGTAGCCAGTGCACAAGAGAAATGGTAGTATGCCCTGGTAACCCAGATTGAAATCTGCTAAGGTCATACAAGTGAGATCCATCAGAACAGCTATAACCATTTTTAACTTTGGGGGCTTTACCTTTTTCCATTATCTTTTGAGACGGTGCTTTGTTCCAGCCAATGACAGTGGATTGACAAGATTAGATTTTAGAGAGATAACATACAGAAAACACGCATATGCACACAAAGAAAATGTTTGAATAATGACAATGTATTTGAGGTAGTACTAGTTGCAGTTTTTTGCTTCATTTTGTTTTTTGTTTTCCCAATATGGTGCAGTGGTTTCAGTTTATCAGGAAATAAAACTGGGGGCCCAAGACAACCAGCCAATATGATTTTTGAAAAACAAACAAAAATTATCCCTTTTCATTTCATTTCTATTGCTCATGCAATAAATATGTTTGTTAGTATTTAAGTCCCACAGGACTCCTTGTTTCTTTGTTTTACTGAACTAGACTAACACAGCTCCCCTTTGGATCTTATGAGGAGGTCTCTTTGCTATTACTACACTGCAGTAAAGTAGATATTAGTGGCCCAGATTTTCAAAAGTGACTAGAGCTCAACAAGAATCATTTTTCAGAATGTGCCAAGTATCCACCCCTTGGAAATCAGGCCTCTTTAAGGCCTATCAAATTCAGTACTCAATGGTTTGTCCACAAACAAATAAAATGACAAAGGCCTTTCAAATCAGAACAGCAGCAGCAACAATTATTTTGATTTTCCTGTTTATACGACTGGAACAGAAAGTCTGAGAACCTGCTTGAAATTCATAGCTCTTAACAAGAGACAAAGTTGCTTAGGTAACTTTGACTTGAGGCCTCGCCAAAACTAGATACGACAGACTGCAGAAAACAATTACTGTTAATATAATCCCCACCTCAAGAGGCTGTGTCTTCTCCTATAGAGAGAGTGAGTGGGTGTGAAAATGCAAGCAGTCCTGTGGTGCTTAAAGACTAACAGATTTTATTTTTCACATGAGCTTTCGTGGGAGAAAATCCCACTTCGTCAGATGCTTTGCAGATGGGGGAACTTCCATTCTGTAAGCTCCACCATCTTCAAAGCATCTGACAAAGTGGGATTTTCTCCCACGAAAGGTCATGCGAAAAATAAATCTGTTAGTCTTTAAGTGCCACAGGACTCCTTGGTTTTTTTGCTGGACTAGGCTAACATAGCTGCCCCTTTGGAACTTGTGAAAATGGAGAAACCTGTTTTGGAAAGAGGGTGTAGTCTGTCTCAAATCAAATGGCTGAGTTTGAGGAAGATGCTCTCTCTCTAGACAGCAGCATGAAGATGTCAGGCTGACCAGCAGCATTCAAAGGGAATACCTTTAGGAGATGAAATCTATTCAGTTCTTCCTTCTCTCCCCACCTTCTTCCTCCACGCTTTCACAAAAATGAAAATCTAGTTATGAGGCATCTAAATCTAGAGATGCTAAGTCAACTGTTTTCCACTTTCTGTGCTTTTAATAAATCTTATTTTTCTTAAGATTGTTGTTCTGGGAATGATTTCATGCAGATTTCAAAGAGAAGAAAACCTCAGAAAGCTGCTGAAGCATAGAAAGTTTCTAAATCCCCCACTCAGCCTTGGTCCAGGTGTCTTCTGCCAATTAGCCAACAGTTCTTCTAGTCACACCTGAATTCAAAGTAGCAATGAAGAAAAAATTAGAAAATATTAATCGGTAGAATGAGCTTTGTTCACACCAACAGATTTGCAAAACAGGTTTCCCAGTCTCAGCTGTAACTGTCAAGAAAAGGCTAAGTAAATAATGCACATCAATGTATAATTTATCTTGTGCTTGAAATGAAAATTAGGTTTAAAACAGAACAACAAACCTACTATCTTCTGTTTAGGAAGTAAAAAGACCGGGTCCATTATAGTATAATGTTATTTGTTTGAAGATTATGAGGCAACATAATTCTTTAACAAGATCATGCTACGTGCTGTTTATGTGGAGAACATTGCTATTTCCATTTCTTCTAGTCTTCCACACAGCATATCTTGCATCAAGGTAATGTGTGTATTTCTGAGAACGTCACAAATCTCTATAAATGTGTTTACCCTTCAAGCAGTGGGGGAGTCTGAAAAAGTCATTGATAAAAGCATATTGCTTTCTTCCAGCCCAGGTGCCTCTCTTATAAACAAAAGTGTCAATAATATTATGTCCTTAACCATGGGGTGTTCGTGTCACTTCAATAACTGCACCTCACTGCAACGTGATTCATGGTGATTCAATGCCTCCAATACCTCCCTTCATTCAAAGCATACCAGCAAAACACTGTTTTCAACAGTATATTAACGACACATCTCAGGAGGAAAATCATCTATTACAGACTTCTGATGTCCAAACATTTAGAAAGCTTTCTCAGTATCAAATGTAACTATTATCTGTGGGCTATTCCCTGAATATATTTAACATTAAGAGTTTATGTACAATTTCACAGAACTATACTGCTAAAATTGCACTAATGTGTGTGCAAGGGGTATAATTTAAATGTAATGAATTGTACCTGAAGAATACAGGCAGTTTGTCTATGTGCACACAGTTTCGTGCAATGCTCTTACTTAGAGAATCTATGTGTCAAATTGGGCAAGTTTCACCTAAAGACTTGAATTGCTGTACTTAATTGCTTTGTATTTAAATAAGATTTTAAAAGATCAAATATATTTATAGCATTTTTAATCCTAGGGTTTGATTCTGGAATGGAACCTCATACTGATAAGGACTACAGGATCCACCCCTTTTGTCTGTAAAATAGCCCTGGACAAGTGCAAGCACATACCACTGAAGCATTTCAGCTTTGTATATGAGGACAGACTTGTAAAAACCTCTATTAAAGAGCCGCTGACCATTCCACAGCCAGGTGGCAAATACCCTCCTGTTTTTTGTTTTGTTTTTTAAGACTTTGGATTATACATTCTGTAAGTCTCAAACAGACCTTGCTTCAGTACAGCTGCTGACTCAGGCCTTGCTCTGACAAAGTTTCTGTTTACAGAGGAAATCTAAAACTGATAGGGCAACCCAATGACATATTTGAGTTCATCTGGGGAAGAAGTGTGAAAACTACACTGCATGTTTTAAATTGGCATACAGAGAAACTTAAAAATAGAAATGCTGTGTAGCAGATGGTTTGCCTCTACTACAGATATCATTTTTGGCAGACACAACTGAAAAATAGCTGGTGATTATATATACACACACCAAATATGTGTATGTGTATATTGTATGTAAATAAATATTATCTAGAGAATTGGCAGTAGAAATGCTTTTGTCCCCACTTTTCATATTTAAGTCATTGTGTACATTTTATGTAGAACTAGTTTAAGAGATTACATGACCAAAGGAGTCCACTGGCATAACACAGACCATAGAATTTATGCAAAATAGTATTTGTTTGAATTATAACATTTATTTTAGAAAACGATGGTCAATTACCTTCATTGTTCAAAGTACATGTTTTGTTTCCTATTCAAATGCATTGAGTTTCCACTCCCAGCCATTGGATTTATGTTATACCACATTCTTTTGCTGCTCAACTGAAGAGTCCATTATCAAATCCTTGTTCCTCATGTAGGCACCTATAAACTGTGACAAGTCACATCTTAACCTTTTCTTTGTTAAATTAAATAGGCTGAGGCTTCTGAAACTATCACGATAAAGCATGTTTTCTAATCCTTTAATCATTCTTGTGGCTCTTCTTTGATCCCTTTCCAGTTTATCAACTGTCGTCTTAACTTGTGGACAGCAGAATTTGACATAATGACCAAATAATAGTGTCAAATACCTATGTAATATAACCTCTCTGCTTCTTCTCAAGACTCCCTGGTTTAATTTTTAAAAATGGGCATTTAAAAAAAAAAGTAGCAAAAAAAGTAAAGAAAAAAAGTTACTTCCCCTGTTTTTCAGCCATCTCTGATATTGTAGATAAACCACTGCTAACTGGCAGCATGCAGGCCTGGGTAAACACAGTGCATATTTAAAATATTTTGTTAAGAGTATGTTTAAAACGGAACAGAAGATTGTGATGTTATAAAAGTAGAGTTATTGTGCATCCAGGTACAGAGTACAGGTCATTTGGGAAGGATGAGGTTATGGTATGAATGGCAAATATAACCAGTGCATGAACTACAACATCGCGGATGGGAGAGGTCAAAAGTCTATGGGTCTGAGGTATGAGAGTTAGGAGATTACACCTCAGTGTTGCCTGCTTAGACAAATCAAGAAGGTAATTAGCTGGGTTTGGCTCAGCCCGGGAATCTCCTAACCACATAAAAACAAACAGTGAATGACACAAAGCAGCAATGTAAAATACAGCTTTTATGCAGTTTTATAGTATGTGGGTTTTTGTTTGTTTTATTGATTTTGCTTTGTCACTTGTGGTGAGAAAAGGAGAAAAATCACATTAGTCATAAATTTGATCACACAGACAGACACAGATGGTATTGCGTTAGCAACATCAGACCTGGTCTGGAATGTTAAAATGAGAAAATAGAAAAATGGGAATTAGTTAAAAGAAGACCAAATGGAAAACAGATTTTCCATCCCGTGAAAAATTTCATCTCAAATCAGGATGAAAACCTAAAATAAAATAGGAATTTAAAAAAAATCATTTCAGGTCAATCAAAACACTTTATTTGGATAAATCTGAAATGCTTGGTTAGATTTTGACACATCTACTTTTTATATAAAAGAAAGTAAAATGAAAATTGAAAAAATCTAAATATTTCATTCAGAAAGTGTCAAAATGAAACAATTCAATGTTTTCCAAATGGGTGGAAGAGGGTTCTATTTTTTTCCTCAAATTTTAAAGTTTTCTACAATCCATTTTGTGGAAAGGATTTGTTAAAAGAATTTGATTTGGTCAAAACAGAATTTTTTGACAGAAATGTGTTTTGACAAAAGACTTTCTCTAAGTGACAAAACCTGGCTACCAAGCTGCCTCTGGGGCCCCAAGAACTTACACTGACCCTGCACACAGCTGCCACTCACTGCTTGCCTGGAGGAATGAAGCATCCCAAGGAAAAAAAAATGTAATAAAACCAGCTGATTAAAGTGACTGAAATGATGACTGACAATAGTTAAGGTTAAGGACTAACAAATTTATTCATCACATGAGCTTTCATGGAAAAAAATCTCATTGCATCAAACACTTGAAGATTTCTCCCACAAAAGCTCATGTGATAAAGTAAATTTGTTAGTCTTTAAAAGTGCCACCAAACTCCTTGTTTGTTTTGCTGGACTAGGCTGGCACGGCTACCCCTTTGGAAATAGGGTTGTTATCTTCATGAGTGCCAACATCTGTAATACAAAGGACACCCTGGTCTGCTGCACTCAGAGTTTAGCTGGCTGTGTGGAGGGGTGGGGGGATAATACCTGTTGGTCTTCTATCATGGCCTCCATTTACAGTGGAGTGAAAGCACAGGTCACACCGCTTACATACATGGCTCATTGGGCAGGGTTGAATCATTCAAGGCAGTAACTAGAAATGACCAGAAATGGAAACAGCTGCGGCTATACATCTGCTTCTGGGAACTATGCTGAGATTCATGGGATAGGAGGCACATTCCATTATCACTGTAACACTGACCAGAAGTGCTGTGCGCTAGACACTACCTGTATGTGAAGCAGCATGCCTAACTTAAGGACAAACTTCATGGTTGCACCTTACAACAGTTCAGTCACATCAGTGAGTTGCAATCCTATAGATCTGCAGAGTAGGCAAGGAAAATGAGTCTAAATAACTGCCCATGGATACCCAGCAAATCTATAGGACTGAGGATATAACTCAGCTCTCCTGATCTTCAGTAGTGAATTTCCAGCACTACGCCATGCTTCTTTTCTTTCCACTGCACAAATAATTGGGCTCTACCTGTAAGTATTTATCTTAAAGCCTTGATGTCACAGCAAGGTGCCTGGATGTCATTTGTGATCACCCAAACATGATTAAACCTGTTTCCTCGATGTATATAGCTATATATCTGCATATAATTTGATGGATATGGCACCAAGCAAGAATCCAGGAGGCCTGGATTCTGTGCATGGCTCTGCCACTGACCTGCTGTGTCACCTAGACAAGTCACTTCATCTCTCCATGTCTCTGTTTCCCTTCCTGGCCTTTGCATATTTTGAATAAATTCTAGGGGGTAGGAACCATAACAGTCTGTGTTTGTGTAAACAATGGGAAGCTTAGAAAAACCTGAAGCACTAATTTTTATTTTTGTTTTATTTTATTTATTTATTTGTTTTTTAATTTTTTGCCTTGGTCTTCACAGACTAGGTCAGCTCCCACACTGCTGTACTAGGTGATACAGTATAGGGAGGAGGTGAGCAACTCTTAGTGGTGAAAGAGGTTCAAGGCTATTTAGAAAAGCTGGACATACATGTCTATGGATGTTAGGCTGAGGTAGTTGGGTGTTGTGATTACGAAGCCATTGCCCATTATCTCTGAAAATGCATGGTGGCTAGGGGAGGTCCTGGATGACTGGAAAACACACACACACACACACACACACACACACACACAGAGTGCCCATCTTTAACTAACCCCAAGGATTAGCCAGGGAACTGCAAATCAGCCTCACTTCAATCACTGGAAAAATCAGAGTAGGTCCTCAAGGAATCAATTTTGAAGCACTTCAAGGACAGAAAGGTGATCAGGAACACATAGCATGGATTCACAAGGGCAAGTCATGTCTGAACAACCTGATTGTCTTCTATGATAAGATGACTGGTTCTGGAGAATTAGTGAACCTGATACACCTTAACTCTATCAAAGCTTTTGGTAATCTCCCACAATACTCTTACCAGCAAGTTAAAGAAGTATGGGTTGTGTGACTGGAGCATAAAATGGATAGAAAGCTGGGTAGATTGTTGGGATCAACAGGTAGTGATCAACAGCATGATGTCTGATTGGCAGTCAATAAAGATAACAAGCAGAATGACCCAGGGATCAGTGCTGGAGTGGGTTTGTCTAACGCTTTCATTAATGATCTCCAGGATGGGGTGATTTGCTCCCTCAGCAAATTTATGAATGATGGTAAGCTGTGGGGAGTGGAACATAAACTGGAGGAAAGGGATATGATACAGAGTGATTGAGACTGATTGGAGGACTGGGCCGAAAGAAATATGATGAAGTTGAGTACTGACAAGCGCAGATTTTTGCACTTAGAATGGAGGAATCCCATGCACTGTTACAGACTGGGGACCGACTAGCTAGGAAGAAGTTCTGCAGAAAAGGACTTGGACAGTACAGTAGACAAGAAGCTGAATACCAGTATATGTCAAAAGTTGTCCCTAATGATATATTGGGCTGTAAGGTAATCTCTGTTAGGGCCCTCTACTCACAGGGGTGTTTAGGCACTCTCCCTTGCCTTGTGTGGGTCCCTTGCAGGGACTTGTGGGCAGACAGCATGACCATGAGCATCTCAAGGATGAGTAAGAGTCTGTTTCTGGAGGTAGTGAGCTGCCATAAAGCTCTAACGACCCTCAGGACATGGCTGGACTTCCCCGGGCAGTAGGATGCACTCGCAGACCCTGTCCAGCCATGCCCTGCTCCCCTGTCCTTGGATATCCCTCAGTCTCTGCATGGAGCTTGGCATCATCTGGAGCAGGGATCTTGCCCAGCAGCCCTTTGATACCTTGCCTGTCTTCCCAACCATCCAGGGATCTTCCTGGTGGATTCTCATGCTGAATAGCTCTCCCTCCTGTCCTACTCCTTGCTGAGGCCTTGGCTGGGCTTTTAAGTTCCTCTACCTGACAGGGAGTGGGAAGCCTATCTGACCAGGAGGGTCTTTCCAGCTACTAAGGCAGTAGAGGGCTCCCTCTCTGGTGGGTGAGTTGGTACACCCCATCACAGGCTGCCTCAGTAGAAGCACTGCCAGATCAGCACTGGTGAGGGAGGAATTGCGAAGAGTGAGGGAGGAGTTGATAGCAGCCTTCAACATGCAAAAGTGGCTCATTTCATTGTCACTGTGGCCTTGCTCTGCTTTCCTCTCTGTTTCCTCTCCCTTTTACATCTTGTTATAAACTAAAATTTTTAAATCTTTGGGACAGGGACTATCTTTTTATTACATTTCTGTTCATTTTTTTTTTACATGATCAGGACCTTCATCACCTAATTGGCTATAAATAATGTTAAATATGCTCCAAAACACTTTGACTGATTTGAATCCTATTTCCAAAGCCAGAGGTGGATCATTCCATTGACAGGATACTCTGTGGAATTTTCTTTTACTTTTTCTTTTTGGGACTAGAGTTTATAAACTCACAAAAGTTTTTCTTTACAGTGATTAAAGATAATGAAAGCAGTTCAGGAAATGGAGAAAAAAATTGATAACTTTGCCTTCTTTCTGTTTTAGTGTTTGAAGCGTTTTTTGTCTCCTTAGGCATTTGCCATAATATATGAACAATTATAGACTGCCGAGTTCTGAGTCAAGATAAGACAGATGATTAATTTTATTCTAACTGCAGAGGGAGGTATATAGAAAGGGAGCCACATCCTAAATATGACATCATTCCTGGTCTAAAACCTAATATTCTCTGTGCTCCCCTTGCAGATTACTATTTATCACTTACATTTCAGGACCTTTGGAACTGGGTTAGAATAATAGAGTAACAGAATCATAAAAGATTAGGGTTGGAAGAGACCTCAGAAGGAAGGTGGGTATCCTTCCCGGGAGGGAATCTCCCTCCCTTGATCAGGGAGCAGTCGCTGGGTTTCTAAAGGCTGAAGTCTGGAGATGAAATCACTAGAGGGTTGAAATCCTCTCTAAGAACTGATTTCACAAGAGAGCTGAATGAAGCCCAGAGAAGTAGTGGACAGTGGGTGGTGCCAGTGGCAGTGAGAATGGCCAGTAGACGGTGCCACCAGAAGGTGTGAGTGAGCAATAGGTGGTACCAGTGGTCAGAAGGCAGTGCCAGCAGAAGGTGTGAGTGACCAGTGGGTGGTCCCAGCAGCCAGCACATGTTGCCCGCGGAAGGTGTGAGTGGCCAGCAGATGGTGCCAATGGAAGATGTGGGTTTTCAGCAGGTGATGCAAGCAGCCAGTGGAAGGTGTGAGTGACCAGTGGGATGAGGTGAGCAGCCAGCAGGTAGAGCAGTCAGATCCTGTTGTGCCAAAAGGCAACTGGAGGAGACTGGCTGAGCCTCCCCCCACCGCTTTTGAGAGGTGGACACTAAAACTGTGATGGTCAATAGGAGGATAATGAAGATAAGAAGGACACACTTTATGTACACTGGGGTGGGGTGAGTTCTGCTTATTGGGTTTTGTGGGAATCCTCCCCTGCACTGTATCTCCAAACCACTGCTGGTTTTGATATTGCCTTTATATATATATTTCCTTTTTGTTACTATTAACAGTTTTATGTACTACACTCAGATTCGTGCTTATGAGCAGGGAAGCAATTGCCCCTCTAGGGCACCCAGGGAATAGTGCATGATTTCCCAGGAGACTGGGTGAGGGCTCGAGCCAGTTAGTGTTGTAGCACTGTCTGGGAACCCCTAGATAAAAGCCAGACCTTGGCTGCTGCCATCTTGGCTTGCAGGAGGGTTACAGGTGCATCGCCATTTGTAGTAGCAATTGTGTGAGCACTTACAGAATCGTGTAGACCTGCTGTGTTTCACACCACCACACACACACACACAAGCACACACACTGACTAATGTTCAGAACAAAACTTAGGACAGCAGAAGATTCTTATGTTTGCTGGGTTTCAAAGGGGTAGCCATGTTAGTCTAGTTCAGCAAAACAAGCAAGGAGTCCTGTGGCACACAAAGACTAACAAATTTATTTACTGCATGAGCTTTTATGGGAGAAAACCCCATTTTGTCAGGCTCTTTGAAGATGGGGGAACTTACACAATGGGAAGAAATAAATGCAGGAAAGTGTAAGTCATGGGATCAGGTCATAGTGTAACAGCAAATCAAAGCAGTTGTTAAGATTCAGTCACTGGGAAACAGCACATAGAAGACGGTGAGGTCAAATCACCTGTTGTAATGGGAAAAGAATCCATTGTCACAATTTAATCTTGCTTTCACACAATTGAATCTGCATATCATTTCTAATTCTGTTGGTTCTCTTTGAAATCTTGATGTCTTACTAACTTGCTTGAACACAGCTGTTAACAAACAATCAACAGAGTGATTAGGAAGATTGACGTGCTCAGCAACTAGTTTTTGAATGTTGTGATTTCTTATGCAGTTGTGTGCCCATTTATTCTTTTGCACACAGAATGTCCATTTTGTCCAATGTCAAAGGTGTGGGGGCATTTCTGGCACATTTTTATGTGTGATTTAGAACAGCGTTTCCTCCAGTCTTATCCCAAAGCACCTCTCCTCTACTTACACTACATTGATGACATCTTCATCATCTGGACCCGTGGTAGGAATGTTCTTGAAGATTTCCACAGAGATTTCAACAATTTCCACTCCACAATCAAACTTAGCCTGAAACAAGCCACACAGAACTATGGATTTTTTTCTCATTACAAGATGAGGTGATTTGATCTCATCTTCCTCTATATGCTGTTCCCCAGTGTTTGAATCTTAACAACTGCTATGATTTGTTGTTACAGTATGACTTGATCCTATGACTTACACTCCCCTAAATTTATTTTTCTCCCATTCTGTAAGTTCCCCCATCTTCAGTGTCTGACAAAGTGCAATTTTCACCCATGAAAGTTTATGTGATAAAGAAATTTCTTAGTCTTTAAGTGCCACAGGACTCCCTGCTTCTTTTAATGAGGGAAAGGTTTTATAGGATCTGGCCAAGCTATCATGCATACTTTTCACTATCACAGTGTCATGCAGTATCTGGTGCCACAACTGAGTTATTCAGTTCCAAGCCTCTGGTTGAATTTTAAATTCCTCAGCTTTATTGCATGCAGCACACCAAGGTAATCAGAAAAAGAAAAGCTCCACTGAACTTTTGGAAGTAGAAAGAGGGAGCATTAAATCATAGAATTTGTCTAATGTGTCTGGTCATCTGAATGCTAATATCTCTTAGCACAAAGCACCAGATACTAAAATATTAATTCACCTTTTTAGCACAAGCTATTGGAAAACTTCAGCAAATAGCTCTGGCACCTTTGAAATGATGCTAATATTATCTGTGATGAATTAGAATACGAATGTGAGGTATGGCACATTTACATTAAGAATGTCATAAAATATTGTCTGCTGTAGTAATAATGGCTAAAATCAGCCAGAAATCATGCCAAATTCTACCCTTACTTTCAGCAGCCCTTGGAATGAAACAAGTTATTCAAATATAAGTCACTTATTTAATTTCTGAGTAATTGGATTTTTACTACTGCTGGATGTGAGGCATGAATCCTCATGGGAGTTTTTTCAAGTTGTGGAATGAGGTTCATGTGGGATTCTGTTCTTCTTTCTCCCTCAGTCACTGCAACATCTCGGTTGACTCCAGTATATTTTGTGTTTGTGTGTATGAAACAATGAAGTGTGCAATGTGGTAAAGGAGAATTCAGTGTAGTGATTTTTTTAAACCAATAGTTATTTTCAAAGATGTCTCTATCTTCTAAGCTTTCTATGTAAATTTTCCACTCCAAGGTTCTGTTCTTGCTGCATACATGGCCCTCCTCATATCATCAAGTGGGAGAGTAGCGCATTCAGGAAAAACAGAATATCAAACAGGAGAATTTTATCTCTAATCCATAAGATACTGCGTTTATCCATTTTCCACATGCAAATGCCTAATAGGGCAAATGTAGGTAATTCATAGATGCTTTCTTACTGCATTAGATACAGTCAGAAATCATTTATTATACTGCACTGACTCTGTTCTACGTATAGAATTCTCAAAGTCAGTGGAGAAGATCAAATCAGAATCCCAGATATGAAACCAGTTACTACTTCATGGACCCATGTGGCTGGTTGTACCCAGTTTCAGTAGGACTCTTAAAACTCTCCAAGCCACTTTGTCTTTAGCAACAAAATACAAATTGAAGCCAAGTCCTAACACCCTTGGACATAACCATCTTGAACTTCAATACCAGAGGGAATTTAAATAGGCAAGGCATAACTATCCAAACTGGAATATAAGGAAAACCTTGCTCTGACAAAACATGCCATGGGCAATCACAGAGCAGCTAGGCTGAAGCAGTACAGCCTATGGCATGAGTTCAACATGTGAATTAAATGGTCAACAAGAAACAAACTCAAGAGTGGCTTTCTGTGCCCTTAACACAGAGAAAAGGTGACTGCCGAATTGCAAAATCTAAACAAAGGACTGACCTGATCTGGCTCTGACATTCTGGGTTATGCCTAGGAATCAGCTCTCCTGACCAAAACTCCCATGGCTATCCCTTTTGTAAGAAGCCGGCAAATTTTCTTAACTGGCCAGCCGAGTGGGCTGCCTATTGGTCAGTATCTCCTTGTAGCCCCTCTAAGCCTCTGTTTAATTGGTAGCCCAGCCTGAGGGGAATTTCCTTAGGCAGAAGGGTGTCTAGATGCTGGTGGATCTAGCAAGGGGCAGCACTGCTGGCTAAGGGCCAAGATGTGGCTCTATCTGGCAGGAAGGCCAGTGCTCTAGGTAGAGCTTTCTGCTCCGTTCTTGATCTCAGCCTTTCAGCACAGTTCCATCTATACGGTGAGAGAACTAGACAGACAAGAGGTCTGTTCCCAAGACTACCTGACCACTGCAATGACTGGCCCACAGAGAGCTGAAGGTTCCCTAGCTGCTGAGAACCTCTATCTCTGACCGCTTCACCCCTTGAATACCAGGAACCCCCCCCACACCCACTACCGCTACACCGTGTGAGTACTAGGGACCGCTCCTACATGCCTCCCACTGTTTCTGTGCATCCCAAGCACTCCTGCTCCTCCTCTTACATACGTGCTGCACTCTGTGAGTGCTGGACACCCAGCCCCTGCCTGTTGCCCTTCATTTTTGGATTTTACTGATTTTCACCCTCTCTTTAAAATTTGGGGGGAAAAAAAACACTGATACATTTCTGGGAAATTTTAAACAAAATTTAAGAGACCAAAAATCTTATCCACGGAGCATAATATGCCCCCTAACACCAGTCCAGTTTTGGTTCAACAATGATGTCAGGGAAGAAGTACTACCAACTTATTCACCATCACCACTGAATCACTGGTTTTCCTGGGGCCTTCCTAATTGACATTTCCCATCTCAAGAACTGTATTAAAAACATGTTTCACTCTTCCAATGGAATTTTAAATGAAGCCAGCTACAATGCTATAGGAAATCTGTCCTAGCCAGAAACTCAATATCATTTTAGCTAACTATAGTGGAGTTATGGTACTGTTGTTTGTGACTGCTGTTTTACAGTAAAACAAATGCATCCTGGAATGTTCAGTTAGCATGATGGATTCCCAGATTAGTTTCATCACATCAGGAATGGTTCATTTATACAAAATGCTAATGAATCTACCAATACGCTACAGCACAGTTCTTTGGGATGGTGTTAATCATTTCTGCTTAAAGATATGAGTAGTTGCACTAAATGCTGATCAACTAGAAGAAATTAGGTCAACAATATTACAGGAGGGATCAGATGTCAGCCACAAGGAGAAAAGCAAGGAATGAAATGAGATTTTTGGGTCTGGGGCAGGGTGGCGGGCTATAAGAAATGCCACAATTGGGGAAACAGGTAATGAGGGGAATGTGATGGGGGAGAGAAGGGACATAGATGGAATAACACTGGGATGATGGAGCTGGGATTTGGACAGAAGGGAAAAGAAAAAGGAAGGAAGATAAGACAGAAAGGAGACATTTGGAAAGACCAGCATTCCAGGGCTCCAATGTTCTCATGATGGCTTTAAGAAACATTATAATGATTAATAAGATGGGAGGTATCACTTTTGCACTAACTCATTTTACTATAATTCTAGATTGTAAATTCTCAGGAGCAGGAACTGTAATTAACTGTGTTCGTACAGCACCAAATATAGTGAGACCTCAAGCAGGCTAGTTTATAGATATCAGTACAATATGAATGTGAAAAAAAAAGATTAAAATCGGGTGCTTGCAGCTTTGACAAAGAAAGGAATGCAGGTTTGCTGTAGTAACTTTGACAGATTTTTAACTAGTATTGTACATTTTGAACATAGGCCAGATTTTGATTTAGTTGCAACTGGTCCTGCTTTCAGCAGATGACCTCCTGAGATCCCTTCCAAACTTATTTTCTATGACTGTGATGTTATTATTTATGCCAAATGACACTTTGCTTCTGAACAGTCCCAGTGATGTCTTTGAGAATACATGTGTAATAAGATACCACTTAGCATGAGTAACGGTATCACAACTTGGGCTTATATATATAATCATACGTAGTCCTGGTGTATTTGCCAAAATTCAGCAGCCATTGATGGGAGATGTGCAAACTATTCTACATAACTTGCATATCTCCTGTCATCTTCCTAAATTCTAATTAGCATGGCACCCCACTATGCTGTGGCAGTGGGAAATGCCCTCCCTTCAACAGGTATTGAGTCATCTTCTGAATCAATTGAATGGGTCTCCACTGCTGTTCAAAAAATCCTGAAGAACTGATCCAGCAGCACCAAATGTGCTGCCATGAGTGAAGACATACCTTTATATAGCAATCTAGTACAGGGATCTCAAACTCAAATCACCACGAGGGCCACATGAGGACTAGTAGAGGGCCGCAATGAGGGCTGGTACGTTAGTCCGAGGGCTGCACCACTGAACCTTTCCATACAACAATATTGCAAATATCAGTAACAGCAGTGTTGTTGCGGGCCGCAGGAAATAGCTTTAGGGGCCACATGCGGCCCCCGGGCCGCGTGTTTGAGACCCCTGATCTAGTATCTCGTTATGGTAAACTGTCTAGTGAAGTTCAATAAATATCAAGTGTGGTATTGTTTATTTAGACTATCATTATTTTAGAAGAGAAAGTCAACTCATATTAAATTTTCAAACAATACAGAAATGGAGGGAGTTGCAGGCTATGGTAAGAAAACACAAATGGTCCCAGGGAGATTAGTGAAATGGCAGGAATCTTCTAGCAACATGAAGTTCAGTGAAGAAAAATAATCCAAATTACAGATCCAGAGTAGAGTAGGGATTCTTGGAAAGAAGCAATGTGAAGAAAAGCAAGTCAGGAAACTGATAAATGGCAGTTTACTAGTCTACAGTAAAATCCCTGTGCTCCTCCAGAAACACAAGGATGATACTGAGCTCTTTACAGTGTCTTTGTAATGCAGGGAGGCAACATTTTTAGTTTTTCTAATTTTTTTTCTTTTTAGTTAAAAATATTTATTTTTGGACCCATTTGTCATTCCAAATGATATGGAAACCCTGGATCAGAGACAGCACTAGCCTATCTAAATGTCACGTTTCATCAAACTCTTCCTCCTTTCACCAAAATATTTTCTCAGTAAAATAACGAACAGGAGAAGAAACCAATCGCAGATATATACAATGTGACAAAGAAGCAGGCCCCATCCTAAACCCCTCAAAGATTCAGTGTAATCATCAGAACATTAAAGACCTGGCTTTGTACATGTCAAAGTCTCTTTCCACCATCCTCACAGAGACTAGACCTGCAGTATAAACTCACATTGGTATAACTATGTGCCTCATTAGGTGTGGAAAAGCCAGACTCCTGAGTGATGTGGTTATACTGACTTATCCCTGGTGTAAGCAGCTCTGTGTCAGGGGTAAGGATTCTCCCATCAACATAGTCCCACTCTTGCAGAAGTGAGCTGACTGCTCTGACAGGAGATGCTCTCCCGTCAGCATAGTAGCACCCTTGCAAAAGTGTTACAACAGTACAGCTGTGCTGCTGCAGAGTTATTGGTTAGACCTGTTCCAGAGTACTCGGCCTGGTTTGATCAGGGGGATGCACTAGGGGTCACTTCCAGTCCTAATCTTTTATGATTCTATGACTTTACTCATTGTAAAACCCAGTCTATGCGTGGTACAAAGAGGCTTTATGGAAAAGAAAATAAAACCCTAACGTTAGTACCACTCCGCAAAGTCAGAGATAGTCAGTGTAAATAAGTTACATTTTTTAATCAAATTGTTTCTTCACATTTAATCAGGGGTGGTCAAACTTATGGAACTTAAGAGCCACACAAGTTGATTATTAAACCTTCAAGAGCCGCACTGAGGCGTGTAGCCATATCCTTTTACCTACTAAATTGATTTGCTGATGTTCTTCCGTGAGCCACACTTTTTTCATTCAAGAGCCACATGTGGTTCCTGAGCCACAGTTTGGCCATGCTTGTAATATATCCTTGTGAATTAATACAATTCTGCCAACTCTACAAGAGTTTGCCCATATATTATGAAATCATTAATATCTCCCAACAGCAAGTGCTTAGGCCAGATCATCTGCTGGTGTAATTCATTTTAAATCAGGAGGCAATTATCTTTTCAGTAACTTATACTATGAAAGGACCTGTGTGGCATAGAGACCTTGAGCTTCTTTTTGTCCAGGAGTGATTGTAGCCTTACCAGTCATTCAGAATATTCAAATTATTTATACACAACATACATACTAATTTGGGCAGGGATGTAGCTACGGTGGACCAAGTGGTCATGTGCCCACCCTGTTGACCAGCAGGCCTATCCACCCACTGCAGTGCCTGGCAAGGGCTCAAGCTTGCTACAATAGCAGCAGGTAGCCATGAGCAAGAGTGCTGTGGGTGGAGGAGCAATTGCAAACAAATGGGCAAACTCTTGTAGAGTTGGCAGAATTGTATTAATTCACAAGGATATATTACAAGCATGGCCAAACTGTGGCTCAGGAACCACATGTGGCTCTTGAATGAAAAAAGTGTGGCTCACGGAAGAACGTCAGCAAATCAATTTAGTAGGTAAAAGGATATGGGCAGAGGTGGCTTCTCCTCCACCCGCAGATCTGGCCCCACAGCAGATGCTGGGCTGCCCGTCTGCCTCTTTCCTCCTCCTGATGCTCCAGTTGGTAGGCAACTGGAGCGTCAGCAGGAAGCTTCTCAAAGCATAACTAGATGGGCCCAGTCTGAAGAGTAAGGGACCCTGCCAGAAAGCAGGGGCTGGTTACACCTCTGCTTTTGGAATATAAATATATATATACATTCCTTTTTACTCATCTGTAATGAAGGTGTGACACACAGGAATGCTGGCAAGAGCCTGGTCTTGTTTTCCTAGCCCCAGCCATCTGACATGGATTAGTTTTATTTATAGAAATTAACTCTGGTACATGTCAGAGGTTAGGGCATAGTCAGCAGCCCTCCTCACATTGGTTACTGTTACATTCAACTCCTCATCCAAGTTAGTTACAGTGACTATGTGCAACTGAAGATAATGATATTATTCCTCTGGCAGAGCTGATAAGAAAATAGGATATGGCAGAAGAAATAGAAAAAAAACCCACCTGTGAAAATTGTTTTCCTATTTTAAAAACCTTTCTGCCAGCTCTGCCCTTGATCTCTTCAAATCATAAATCCTGTCTTTCCCATTTTTGAAGGATTTACACATTTTCTGCAATTTTGGGATCCTGTGATTGTTAGGTAACCATTATTACGGCTTTTTTTGGTGGGGGATTTATGCTTCTTAGGTGTGAAACAGACACTTCATATCCATCCTAATCAAACCAACTTACTGATAGGGGAATCAAATAAAAAGACAAGTATGGCAAATCCGCTCTACTCACTTTCTAACAATATAAATGAAGCAACCTAAATCACAAGAACATCATGGGTTACAACCAGTTGCTGTAACAGTGATTAGCAAGTTACATACTCATGCAGCAGATCTCACAAGTGTGAGCAGCCTGGCCTGGGACTGATATTACCTCATATTCTATTTGGAAGCCCTCTGTGGTTGAAACTGACACTCTCAGCTGTTGAGTTCAGAATAGATGTATTCATTATAACTACACTGTGCAAGGGAAAGTTATTTAAGTTAGCTTCCATCCAGCATTTAGGGGACTAGATCCTCAGCTGGTGTAAACTGACTTCAGTTGATTGAGATCACATACACCAGCTGAAGATCCAGACCTCAGTTTTGTTTTATTTTAAATCAGACAGTGAGCAAAGACAAAACCAAAACCCAGTCGCAAGGACTAAAACTTGTTGACATTCTATTAAAGTGCTGTTTACTATGCCCACTGTATTGTCTGTACATGAGACAAAGCAATAATGTCTCTGAGTTCATTTAATATACCTGTCAATAGAGGAACTGAAAGGAAGATATGTGTCTCCTGGTCAGAATGAAAGTCTGTTTGTCTATAAGCAGAACAATGTGTATCTTATAATCAAGCTGAAACACTGAAATAAAGGGGAGGGGAGCATGACATGTGATTCCTGTGGTGGGGCAGAGGGATTTAGAAGGTTATGGATTAAAAAGCCAACTCTTTTTTTTTATGACTCTTTATTTATGTGTTTATTTGTTGGACAGCAAGACATTATGTTTCTGTAAAAGTCTAAAATAGAAGTGACACTGTAAAATTATAAAACATTCATAAAAGAAACTGTACTGCAAAATGCTTAAACAAAACATTCTACTACAAGGTGGCATTTCATCCTCATCACTATATTATTCAAGAGAAGGTAAGAAAAAATATACAAACTTCCTTTACAAATCAGTGCAGCCCATTAACTCACTCTCTCTGCCATTTGGCTGATACTGATGAGATTATTGCCAATCCATTGCATCGCTATTAAAATAAGATAGGTCAGCTGAATTCTACTAGTGCAGAAAATAGCAGCCAAAAACTGCTTACTACTTGGAGGCAACATGCTCTAGTCAGGGAGTGAAGAAGGGCTGGGCATGGGTTTGAATTCCATTCAATTGCTGTGCCAACTTGGGCAAGTCAGAGCAAGTGTCATATGCCCATGCCGAGGAGGAACATGCAATTAAAAGACTGCTTACACCCCTAAATGGGCTAGTTGGACTTTGAGTCCAAGCCATAGGGCCTAAGTTAAGCTACTTGCTCAATATAGAGAGCAAAGAATGGGCACAGCCTTGACTCCATTCCCCAAAGTACTGGCCAGGAGAGCTGACGCAGCACAGGGAAGGAAGGTAGCAGTGATTTACTGCTACTAGAATAGATCAGCAGTAAATTACTATCCCCTGGAGCAAAAAGTGATCCAGAGACTGTTCTCACTCTGTCTCTCAGCTGATTCTAGGTTTATACAGCTTATACACCACCTCTTGCTCAGACAACTAAAGAATGGAACCCACTAACTCTTTCATAATCTATTCTGTGATCCTCATTTTATTTATATTTGCAAATAGTTTTCAGATTCTTGGATAAAACATACAATAACTGCAAGTTAGTAGCATTGTATCAGAAAATGTGCTTTCACTGTAATGCTCACATAACATAAAAAAGACACAGTTGTGTTTTGGGGTAGGTTTCCATTTGGGAAGTCCCTCAAGTTCCAGAGGGAGTCCCTCAGTTTGCTTTCTAACAATATGTCATTTTTGTATTTTTCATTTTGCTTGTAGTACATTGCAGAGAGAGCATGTGTGTGTTTATGTATGAGGATCTGCTAAAACACTTCCCAGATAATTACACAGATGAGTAGCACATGGTATACCACAGAAATCAGATTTGGCATTTATGATTAAGCAAGTTGCCTTTAAAAATTAAAAAAAAATAGATTCATAAGTTCCAAGGCCAAAAATGAACCACTGTGATCATCTAGTTTGACTTTCTGTCTAACACAGACCAGAGAACTTGCTCAAAATAATTCCTAGAGCATGGAAAAAAGATCCAATTTTGATATAAAAGTAGACCACAATGGACAATCCACCATGACCCTTGGTAAATTGTTACAATTGTTAGTAAATTGTTCCAGTGGTTAAAGAGAATTATTACTGGCATAAAGCCACAGTGAGAAATGAACTTATGTAACCCTCCTGCCAGGCCAAGACAGCAGCAGCCAAGGGCCAGGTTCTATATCTAGGGGATCCCAAACAATTTTACGAGACCAACCAGCTTGAGCCCTCACTCACTCGCCTAAGAAATTACACACTATTCTCTAGGCACCCTAGAAGGCAATGTTTCCCCTTGTGCAAGCATGAGTCTGAGTGCAGTACGTAAAACGTTTAATAGTAGCATAAAGAGACTAGATGGAGGCAATATCAAAGCCAGCACTGATTTGGAGACACAATGTAGAGAAGGATTCATACAAAAAACAATAAGCAGAACTTGCCCTGCATCAGTATATGTAGAGCATGTCCCCCTATACTGACCATCATAGTTTTAGCATCAACTCATTTGGAGGGCACTCAGCCAGTCCCCTCCAGTTGTCTTCTGCCACCTCAGGATTTGCTCTCACTGCCTGCGAGCTGCTCACCCCATTCGCTGGTCTTTCACACCTCCTGCTGGCTGTGTCCACTGGCACTGGCCACTGTTCACTCACAATTTCTGCTGGCATGGTCCGCTAGCACCACCCACTGTTCACTCACACCTTCCAATGGCACCTTCTGCTGGCTGCTCACACCATCTTCTGCTGACCACTGGCAGTGCCTGCTGGTCACCCGCTGGTACCATGTCCTGTTGGCTCGCCACACCATCTGCTGACCAATCATGCTGCCACTGGTATCATCTGCTGGTGCCTGCTGTCCACTTGCAAAAGGCTCTCCCAGCCTCTGTCAAACAAACAAGGAGTCCTGTGGCACATAAAGACTAACAAATTTATTTATTGCATGAGCTTTTGTGGGAGAAAATCCCACTTCATCAGATGCTTTGAAGATGGAGGAACTTACAGAATGGGAGGAAATAAATGCAGGGAAGTGTAATTCATGAAATAAATAAATTTGTGAGTCTTTAAGTGCCATAGGACTCCTTGTTTGCTTTGCTGAACTAGACTAACACAGTCCCTTTGGAACTTAGCCTCCATCAGTTTTTCAGTGAAGTCACTTCTTAGAGAACATTTCAATCCTCTAGTGATTTCAGGTCCAGATTTCAATCTGCAGGACACTAGAGACTGCTCTCTGATCAAAATAACAAAAAGACTCTGCAAGGAATCAGTAAGTTTATCTTTTAACAATAGAGTAGGAATTAGGCATTGCCTAAAGCTCAACTCTTCAACAAAACTGCTACCCTCTCCCTCCTACTCTTACAAGACTGAGAAATAGGGTTGCCCACGCTTCTGAGTTATTTGTTGCTTGTGGTGACTTTTCCATCAGAGCAGCTAAAGAGAGTTTATACAACCAAAGAGCAGCATATTGTAAAAAGACAATATTTGATTTCTCCCTTCAGTTAAAAAACAGGATTTGTAGGATTTGTAACCCAAATCAGTCACACAACAATTTCCCCATAATGCCCAGCATGCGGGCAAATTAAGCCATACACAGTGAAATTATGTTAATGGTACTTATGTAAATACAAAGCCCATGCAAATCAGGTGCTTTCCCCCGCTTTTAGCTGCTAAGCAAGAGAAGTGCCCAGCCTCTAGACTTTGCTTACACTTGCAACTTCTGCTTTACAGTGTGACGTGGGCAGGCCAGATGCCAGCTCTTGCCCAGGCTACAGGCATAAGAGGAGAACTGATAACATACTTAGAGGTCAGACTAAGTCAAATGTATGTTAACTTTACTCAGAGCAGGTACTAGCCTTAAAAGAATATATTTAGTGTTTATAGAGTGTGAAATGCTTGTTTGTTGCATGCATTAATCTAAGCAAGGGTCTCAAACACAAATCACCACGAGAGTCGCATGAGCACTAGTACCTGAGCCCCAGGGCCACAACATATATGAGGATTAGTATGGTAGTCCAAGGGCTGCACCACGGAAACCTTTTCATACAATGGTATTGCAAATATTGATCACAATAGTGTCTTGCAGGCCACAAGAAATAACTTTAGGGGCCGCATGTGGCCCTTGGGCAGCAAGTTCAAGACCCCTGATTTCTAATGTGTAAAATTTATATTGCAATTTACAACGCAACATTTAAGTGTTCATTCTGAAACTGTAAACCCACCAGTCAAGAGAGAAACATTACCAAGTGTGTGTGTGTGTGTGAGATAGGGTATCAACACCACACAGGCTTGGAAGGGGATATGATGGCTGGGCAGGCCAATTAACATCAAAGGCTGTGCTGGCCAGGAAGCAGGGAACTCTTTGGCTATGTCTACACTACAGGGCTTAATTAAACCAGATTAATAAAGTCTACTTTAAGATGGCTTAAAGGAGGCCTTATTAAGCCATTTTAGAGAATCCACTCTCAAATGGCAGGAGACTGACTGCCCACATCCACACTGACAGCTGCTAGGTCACCCTAGAAGTGGTACATTGTGGGTAGCTGGCCCACAGTGCACCACAGCAGAAGTGGCCCCCTCTCCTGGCCACTCCTTTACTACAGGAGGTAAGTGACCATACCACCCTTCGTACTGCGCATGGCAAAAAGGAGCCTGAGGAGCTCAAGGACCCCAACATGCCCCAGTAATGTGCCAGCATAGCACTCCACAGCCTCCATGCACTGGCCAGACTCCTTCAGCTCTGGACCAGGTGCCGAAGGGCAACTGCCAACGCAAGGCCAGGAGAAAGCAGGCCAACCCCCTCACCCTCCCCGGCAGCTGGCACAGACAGGGTGCCCTCTGTGCACCCACACATTTGGGCACGGAAAACCAGCAGCGACTGGTGGCACTGGATTGGTCTCACCACCTGGGACAATGATCACTGGCTGCACAACCTGCAGATGATGAGGAGCACCTTCCTCCAGCTGCTGTCACCACCGCCACCCACTCACTCCTGCCCTCCCACCCCCCATCTCTCCCTGACCCCAACACAATAAAAGAAAGCACTGCACAGGGAATGATGGTGTGGATGTATTTTATTTACAAGGGGAAATAAATAGGGAGCTGAGGAGGGGTGAGTGGTGGGAGCTGTGGAGGTTGGGGGGTTGGGAGAGTGAGGGGGTCTGGGAAAAATAAGGAGGGCTGGTGGAATGAGAGGGGTGGGGGTGGGTGCCTAGTGGCCTCAGGCCAGCAGGTCCCGGGCTTGCAGTTGGCCACCCCAAGACTTGGGCCACTGGCAGGAAGGGCTGCTACTGGGGTCCCCAACAGGGCCTGATGAGAGCCCCAGCCTCATGCCAGGAACTTGAAGTCACGGGTCCGGTGCGCCAGGGAGTTGATCTGATGCTCAATCAGGTCAAGCAGGAAGTCCATCTGGGCCTGCTCAAGCCTGTGATGCCCAGCCTCCTCCTCCCTCTGCCATGCCTGCCATGCTTGGAGATCCAACTCTGCACACTCACTTAGCTAGAGGTAGTCCTTGAGGATCTCCTCCCTGGACCTACACACCCTCCTCTGGGTCAGGGCTGGGTGCACCACAGGAGTGACCCGTGTCACGGGAGCAGGAGGCTGTAGGAGAGAAGCAAAGAACAAGAGTTCCCTCTATTAGCTAGTGTGGAGTGCAGGCTGACAGCAGCTGCTGTCCCATGCCCATCCGCCTGCTTCCCACTCCGCCTGTCCTTTGAGACATGGACCCCTTAGTATATACTGCTGTGCCCTCCTGCACAGATCGTGTGCTGTGCCCAGGGTGGTGAGCCCCAGGCAACCCTACCCTGGGGGTTTCTCTGGAAGCCATGTGCCAATGGTGTTGGGTGCATGCTGTCAGGCCTTGGCTGTTGCACTGACAGTGCCCTTACCCCATGTCCCGCCACATGGACCACTGCCCCTGTGTCCCCATAGGAGTGCCTCTGAACCCCCACCCGGGACCCTGCCTGTCCCCAGGCCCTGTCCCCTGCAGTACCTGTCTTACCTGCCTGCCCCACCCTGCCTCAGGGAGGAAGCACTCACCGGCACATGCAGCAGGAGTCTGGCATGATGTCCCATTATCTGTGGTGGGGGGAGCCTTCTCCTGGGTCCCCAGGATGAGCTCTGGGCTGGCACTGCCTGGGGCTGGTGTGGTGCCCTGTGCCGGGGTTATCGTGTCCCCCCAACTCAGCACCATGTCCTCATCCACTGTGCCATCCTGGTCATCATCCTGGGAGGGGAGCTTGGCAGCGTCAACAGTACCAGCTACCTGGCTGTCATCAGCCTCCTGGCCCAGGAAGGCATGCAGCTGGGTGTAATATGGGCAGCCTGAGTGCTGCATGGCTTCCCAGACCCTATGGTAGGCCTGGTGGAGGTCTTTGACCTTCATCTGCACCTGCTGGGTGGTGCAGGTGTGGCCCCTCACTGCCAGGGCCTCCGACATGGCCCTATACACATACTGGTTCCTTTGGCTTCCCTGGTGCTGAAGTGTATGGCCTTATTCCGCCCCCCAGCCAGGAGATCTAAGATCTTCTGGTGGGTCCAGGACAGGGGCCCACCTCCTGGCCTGTCTGGCTCTGCTCTCCACCATGCCTGCCACACCGCTTGTGTCTTGGCTAGCTCTGGCTGCAGAGGAGGGTGGGCTGGGCTTTATCCTGCCCTGGGTTTGGGCAGGGCAGGTACTTCCTGGTTGCCAGGAAGGTTTCCAGATGGCCAGCAGGCCAATTAAGTCAACTTTAGTCTAATGCCAGGATACAATTGGCCCAAGTCAACTTAATAAAGTTGACTTAATAAATTCCAAATAAAGTCTGGGCTTTGCTTCAGTTGATCTAAGGAGCTTTTAATCAACTTAAGCCTCTAATGTAGCCATAGCCTTTGAGAGCAGGCTCAGCTGGTCAGGAACAGGCAGGGTTTGTATAAAGCCAGGTAGCTGGCAGGAGATGAGGGATGCTGGGGGAGGTGGGAGGAAGGCTGGTTGCAGTCATGTTCTGGAGAGAAGATGCAGGGTTTTGGAGCTGGAGAATGAAGGGGAACCAAGTGTGGTAGGAAGCAGTCCAGTGAGGGCTAAGAGAGTAAAGCTCAGGACTGCTCAGCCGAGGGTCCCTGGACTGGAACCCAGAGTAGAGTGCAGGCCTGGGTTCCCCTACCGGTCACTGAGGGAGTGGCACTAAGGCAGGAAAAGGGCAGACTACCTAGGACTGCTAGGGAAAAGGAATTTTGCTACCCCAGGAGGGGGAGGAAGCACTGAGTGACCTAAGTAGAAGGCTGAGTCAAGAGGAGGGTACTGGGGTGAGAGCAGGGCTACAGCTCAGAGGGAGAGACAGAGCAATGGAATACATATCACAGATGGGGAGCTGACCTCCAAAGCTAATCCTCAGATTGACAAGAAGGAGGCACCAGCCCAAAAGTGAGTGGTGCACCCTGTGACAGTGTGAAATAATAGTTTTTTACAGAAGGTATTACATCCTGCCTAACAAAAGAAGGCCTCTAGACACAGGACAAACATAGTAGAACAGAAGAAGACAAAAGACTTGTTGATTGTTCCCTCTGTACCCATGAAGAGGAGACATGCATCTGAACTCATCCCATCATCTTCAACGCGAGGGGAAGGAAATAAAGCACAAATGCATACAAGGAAGTGGTTGAAGTGTGGACTGACGTACCTAAATGTGTAGATAAATAATGTTTGCATATTAGTTGTCCCTGTTCACATATTTACCTTTATTATCTCAAATACACATTGTACAATGAGATGCAGTGATGGCAATAATCTTTTTGAAGACATGAAAAGCTTTATTTGTAAACATATATTTAAAAAGTACAACATTCACCCAGTGCCAGGCAAACCAGCTGTCATTACACACAGAAATAGCAACAACAGAACCTTTCTAAAACAAAAGAAAAGTGTATGGACAATTGCAAACAGTGACTCCAAGTACAAGACATAAAACCCCTCTCACTGTATGGCCCCTGGCCCCAGAGTTGTTCCAGTGAGTTTGGGGCTCAAGGGCCAATCAGCTTGTCAAAGCCACCCCCAGGCACTGTGGTAGGGCAGCAGGGTGGGCCAGGCCAGAGGCTGGGCTCTATGCTTCCACTCCACCCTGTACTGGCTGGTCCTTCCCTGGAAGTGGGATGGGCTGGGGCCAACTGGCATGGTGTATGGCCTCCAGCATGGCTTCCCAAGGCCCATAGCCCAGTTGGCCCTGTGGAGCTCAGGGAATTGAGGGGCTCACCTAGGGCTGTCACCAGGGGCATCGCTGGTGCCAGTATTATGGGGCTCGAGCCCTGAGCCCCAGATCTTTCTCCAGGCCAGGGCCACTCCTGGCTGTCAAATTGGCTGCCCCCCTTCAAGGATGTCCTTGACTGACCCCCATCCTCCTTTCCCTTCTTTTCCCATTTTCCATGAACTTGGTACCTTGGGAGGTGAGCTGAAAATCTACAGGAGGGACAGTCAAAGTGGAGAACTGCATGGGACTAACTTGCCCTGGCAACCTCCTCATGGGGCTTGATTACACAGGTCGTCCATCTTGTAGTCTTGTAGCCTTCTAGCCCAGTATTCCATCTTCTGACAGTGACCAATGTCAGATGCTTCAAAGGGAATAAACAGAACAGGCAATCAACTGATCTTATCACCCTTTCTCAGCTTCTGGCACACAAAGACTAGGGACACTTCAGTGCATGTGTTTGCACCCCTGTCCATCCTGGCTAGTCACTGATTGATCTATCTTCCATGAACTTTTCTAGGTCTTGTTTGAACCAAGCTATAGTCTTGGCCTTCACAATATCCTCTGGCAAAAAATTCCACAGGCTGACTGTGTGCTTTGTAAAAAAAAAAACAAAACTTCCTTTTGTTTGTTTTACACCTGCTGTCTATTAATTTTCAGTGAATGTGTTGGGAGAAGTAGTAATAACACTTCCTTATTTATATTCTCCTTTCCAGTCATGATTTTATAGACCTCCATCATATCCTCCTACAATCATCTCTTTTCTGAGCTGGAAAGTCCCAACCTTACTAATTTCTCCTCATACAGAAGCTGTTCCATACCCCTAATCTTGCTTGCCCTCTTCTGTACCTTTTCCAATTCCAGATCCAATACACCTTTTTTGAGATGAGGCAAGCAATGTTTGAGATGTGTGTGTGTTTATAAAAAAGCAATACAATATTTTCTGTCTTATTATCTATCCCTTTCCTAATGATTCCCAACAACGGTAGCTTTTTTGGCTGCCACTGCACTTTGAGTCGATGTTTTCAGAGAACTATCCACAGTGACTCCAAGATCTCTTTCTTGAATGGTAACAGCTAATTTAGATTCCATCATTTTATATGCACAATTGTGATTATGTTTTCCAGTGTGCATTACTTTGCATTTATCAACACTACCCTTCATCTGCCATCCTATTGCTCAAGTCATTTCAGACCTTTCACATTTTGGAGGACATACCACTACCTCTGGTACGCTATTGATAAAAGGCAATGTTATGCCAAACTTCTGGTGAGAAAGATGCAGTGTCTGCCACCACAGCATTCAAGCATACAGTGACTGAACAATATACCTATGAATTTAGTGGGCAGGTCAACTACTCTTTGGAGATGTTTAAGGCTCAGTTAGACAAAACCCTGACCAGGAATGATTTACTGAGAGTGGTCCTGCTTTTTTGCAGAGGGTTGGACTAGATGACTTCACAGTCCCTTCTAACCCTATGATTCTATGATCCTGGAAAATATGCTGTTACCCACAATGGGGTTGCTTATCTAGAATTCTTGCTTCAGGAGAAATTTGCAACTATTAGCACCTGAGATTAGGTCAAAATTCATGAAAGAATGAAGAAGATGCGACATTAGCTTCAACATATGTTGAGTAGCGCTATATGTAAGAGAGCTCTATGACTGCTCAGAGCTCCATTATGGAAGTGGAAACAAGCCAGTTGAAAATCTGTGGGTTAAGCTTAGAGGAGAGGGCAACAAGGGGGATGTTGTGGTGGGTGGCTGCTATAGACCTCCAGACCAGAAGGAGGAGGTGGATGAGGCATTCTATGAACAACTGGCAGAAGCTTCCAGATCACAGGCCCTGGTTCTCATGGCAAACTTCAATTACCCTGACATCTGCTGGGAGGCCAATACAGCAGTGCACAGGCAATCCAGGAAGTTTTTGGAAAGTGTTGAGGACAACTTCTTGGTACAAATGCTGGAGGAACCAACTAGGGGCCTTGCACCTCTTGACCTGCTGCTCACAAACAGAGAAGAATTGATTGGGGATGTAGAAGTTAATGGCAACCTGGGCAGCAGTGACCATGAGATGATAGATGATTAATAGAAAAAAGGAAAGAAGCAAAATGCAGACCCTGGACTTCAGAAAAGCAGATTTTGGCTCTCTCAGGGAACTGATGGGCAGGATCCCTTGGGAGGCTGATCAGAAGGAGAAAGGCGTCCAAGAGACCTGGCTGCATTTTAAAGAAACCCTGCTAAGGGCACAGGAAGATACCATTCCGATGAGCAGAAAGAACAGCAAATGTGGAAGACGCCCAGTGTGGCTTAACTCTGCACTGAACTAAAGCATAAAAAGGAAGCTTACAGGAAATGGAAGCTTGGACAGATGACTAAGGAGGCATATAAAGATATTGCTTGGGACTGCAGGGATAAAATCAGAAAGGCCAAAGGACAATTGGAGTTGTGGCTAGCAAGAGATGTGAAGGATAACAGGAAGGGGTTCTACAAGTATGTCAGTAACAAGAAAAGGATCAAGGCTAATGTAGGTCCCTTACTGAATAGTGCAGGTGTCCTCGTGATGAAGGATGAGGAAAAGGCTGAAGTACTCAATACTTTTTTTACTTCAGTTTTCACAGGGAGGGCCAGGTCCCAGCCCACTACACTGGGCATGGCAGATTGGAGAGAAGAAGAGAGGCCCTTGGTGACGGACGGTCGGGATAGGGACTACCTAAAGAAGCTGGATATGCACAAGTCCATGGGGCCAGACGAACTGCATCTGAGGGTGCTGAGGGAGTTGGCTGATGAGGTAGCAGTACCACTGGCCATTATCTTTGAAAACTTGTGGCGAATGAGAGAGGTGCCGGAGGACTGGAAAAAAGCAAATATAGTGCCTATCTTCAAGAAAGGCAAAAAGGAGGATACAGGGAATTACAGACCTGTCAGCCTCACCTCAATCCCTGGAGGAATCATGGAGCAGATTCTTAAAGAATCCATCCTGAAACACTTGGAGGAAAATAGAGTGATCAGGAACAGGCAGCATGGATTCACCAAGGGTAAATTGTGCCTGACCAACCTCATCACCTTCTATGATGAGATGACTGGATTTGTGGATGCAGGAAGAGCTGTTGAAGTGATATATCTCAACTTTAGCAAGGCTTTTGATACTGTTTCCCACAGCGTTCTCGTCAGCAAGTTAAGGAAGTATGGGTTGGATGTGTGGACTGTAAGGTGAACAGAGAACCGGCTAGATCAATGGTTTCAGTGTGTAGGAATCAATGGCTCCTTGTCTAGTTGGCAACCAGTAATGAGTGGTGTGCCCCAGGGTTCGGTCCTGGGGCCAGTTCTGTTCAATATTTTCATTAATGATCTGGATGATGGGATTGATTGCACACATCTGGAATACTGTGTCCAGTTTTGGGCTCCCCACTACAAAAAGGACATGGATAAATTAGAAAGAGTCCAGTAGAGGGCAACAAAAATGATCAAGGGGCTGGAGCACAAGCCCTATGAAGAAAGACTGAAGGATCTTGGCTTATTTAGCCTGTAGAAGAGAAGACTGAGGGGGGATTTGATAGCAACTTTCAGCTACCCAAAGGGATGCTCCAAGGAGGATGGAGATCGGCTTTTCTCAGTAGCAACAGAGGATAGAACATGGAGCAATGGTTTCAAGTTGCAGCTGCGGCGGTCGAGGCTGGATATTAGGAAAAACTTTCTTGCTAGGAGGGTGGTAAAGCATTGGAATGGGCTACTGTAAACGAGCGTACCGTCCGTCCCACCGGGAGGGCGCTCCCGATGGGCAATGTGGGGAGTTCTTTGCTCAAGTCAGCGAGACCAATCTGCCCTGCCCCAGAGGGGAGGGGCAAGCAGTTCGTTTAACCCCCAGAAGGGGGCGCACCCAGTAGTCCCAGGGCCGGGCACAGCAGTTCCCGCCGGACCCCAGGACCCTTACAGGGGTGTCCAGTCACAGAGTCAGGTCTGGTAGGGGATCAACGAGGACAGAGGGCGAAATAGGGTTGTCGTCTCGACGAGGGCAGGGGGAGAGGAGGAGGGGGGACACAGGCCCGCCCTGCTCCACTGTGTCCCAGCCCAGGGGCCTAAAGGCAGCCAGACCTGCAGACGGCAGGGTCAGCAGGGTCCCAACCGCAACACGCTGACCCCGGTATGGAGGAGACTCCCCCTGGGCTACTGCCCTCCCCCTCTCCCATCAGTACCTGGTTGATGTCCTCCTCAGCGTCCTCAGGGTACTCACTGAGGGGCACTGAGTAGAGTCCTTCCCAGGCATCAGGGGGCGGCAGGTCCGGGAGTTCTATGTCGACGGCCATCTCCTCCAGGGTCGAGTCCAGCAGACCCCCTTGGTTGGGGGCGAGGGGCAGGTCCCCCAGGTCCATCCCCGAAGGGGGGTCTGCATTGGGCAGCGCCAGAGGCAGCTCCTCCAGGTCCTCACCGACAGCTAGGGAGGCAGGCTCCCGGTAGTCCGGATCCTCACAGTGGGTTGAGGGGCACTGTAGTTTGGGTCGCCACAGCTTGTCCCCCTCCCAGGGCAGGGGATCTTCCCACTTGGTACCCGCCATGGGAGGCCTGAGCCAGCCATCCTGGCAGAAGGCTCGAGGGCGGCGGGTAGCCCTAGTCCTCCTCGGCCAGTGGAGGGGCTGAGACTGAGGAGCCTGGCCAGAGCCATCCTTCTCCGGCTGCCAGGGCTGAACTGAGCTCCTCTGCCTGGCTTTTATACTTCCTGCCCCGCCCCTTCCCCTCCTGCTTGATTTGCAGGTTTGCAGGGGCAGCCATCTTGGCTCCTGCTTACAGCTACCTAGGGAGGTGGTGGAATCTCTATCTTTGGAGATGTTTAAAGCCCAGCTGGCTAAAACTCTAGCTGGGATAATTTAGTGGGGGTGGTCCTGCTTTTTTTGGCAGGGGGGTTGGACTAGATGACCTCATGAGGCCCCTCCCAACCCTATGGTTCTATGATTCTATATTTTACCCTGTTATGGCTGCCTGCAAATACACTGAACTCTACAGCCTTCCTCCTACCACCAACCCCTAACATACTTCTGGAGAAAATTTCAAACCCCAGTAATATATGGGACAAATGATTGCATCACTTGTGGATTTCATGAATTATCTCAAATGGAAATGAACTCGATTTGTAAATGGAACGCATTTTTACTTTCCCCACAGTTCACCTTTTCCAAGCAGCTTGATGGATAGCTGAGTGGTTACACAGCATCATATATACAGACATAGTAATGCAATGCTATTATTTTTAAGAAACAGGAATGGCCCTAGCAAAAAAATGTGCCTTTTCAGTAAAACCACTCTTTAAAGGTGTTTTTTACTGTTTGCATTTCCCAGTCACGATTCTGAACACCATAGATGGGTGCTGGAACTAGATGTGCTGCTGCATCCCTTGACTAGAAGTGATTTTTATTATATATAAGGGTTTCAGTTTGGTTCTGGGTGGTTTTTCAGCATCCTCACTGTGAAAAATTGCCCCGCACCTCTGACTCCACATGCTGTGGAGAAGGAAGCAAGATAAGCCAAAGCTGTGATATACAATCCATCAGTAACATCTATGTGCTGCTAGCTAGCACTTCCCATAACTTTTGCATTGGTTCGTGGTGCCGAAATCCCTCCTTACTATATTAATAATCATTAAAATTGAATCAGAAATTTACCAGTATCAGGGTTTCTTCCATCCCCCAACACGCTGTTCCTCAAGGAAGGGGCATCAAATAGCTTCTCTGAATACAAATACAGCATGTACTTCTGCTGTTCCTGCTTCAAAGCCTTGTTTGGGATTAATTTCAGTAAGAGAGCATACTCACTTGATGAGGACGTTCTCCTTAATCATTGCCTGCTACTGGCTCACATCAGTTCCCATGCTGGATTCTGGGGGCAGCACAGCACCACCTGGGCTGATCAGGTCATCATGCACCATATTTGGTGAAATGTTTTCATCTAATCAGACCCTTTATAAAATGATCACATGTTGACTAATTGCTGGAGATGAAGTTCTGGTTCCTTGTTGTCCCATTTGAACCATTTAATCCACTCCATGCACTGCTCACCAATTTGGTAAATTTACAGAGCTGATGGCTTCTTTGCTGTTTTCTGGCATGCATGGTCATTCCTGGTACCCTTACTAAAGGCCATAATTTTTCTGGCCTTACACCAGAGATTTACCAAAATCAGATGGTGGTCCCGTGACCATGAAGCAGTTTGTTTTGCTCAGCCTATGTGTCTCCCAGCCTATCAGTCTCTTCAACCAACACTGGGGAAACCATCTACTGCATGTTTCACACAGATTGTGGAGCACACAGCAAGCACACATAACTGTTGGTATGATTTTTTTTGCTGAGGTCAAGCCTAGTGAGTTGATTCCTCCACCTTCCTTTTCAATGCTCAAAGGCACATCGCAGTCCACATATCCAGTGTAGGGCTTCATTAACCAGGGAAGCAAGGGATAGGCAGGATCCCTCAGGATCTTTATTGGCATTTCAGCATCCCCAATGTTTACTTTTTGGTTAGGGAAGAAAGTACCTATATGACTCTTTTTGAATAGACTAGAGTTCCAAAAGATGCATCTAGCATGTAGCTTTCCAGGCTACCCCACACTGATGTTGTTGAAATGTCTCTTGTGATCCACAAGGGCCTGCAAGAAGTATCCCTGGCAGTTTATGTATTCTGTGGCAAGGTGGTCTGAAGCTAAAACAGGGATTCCCATCTCATCTATGGTACCCTCCCCCAGTTTGGGAACCCCATTGCAGCAAATCCATTCAATATGGCCTGTACATTTCTCAAAGTCACCACCCTTTGCAGCAGAGGTTTATTCATGGTGTTTCATACTTTCATCACAGCACCTCCCTTGATGGATTTCCCCTTTCTGAATGGATTTCCACCTGCTCTGTAACAATCTGAAATTGCTAACTTCCATGGAGCCATGGTCGCTCACTTCTTTACTGATAGATCTGGTCTCAAGTGAATATTCACACTTCAGTGACAGGGATAGCTTTTTGCAAAGTTCAAGGAAAGTGGCCTTCCACATTTCTAAGTTCTGTAACCACTGCTCATGATCCTACGTGGTCATCACAATGCCATCCTACCAGTCTGAACTTGTTTCCTGGGTCCAAACATATTGCTCCATAGATTGAAGATGATGTGTGATAGTCTGCAGCAGGCAGGAATTGTCTTCCTTTATGGCTTGTAGCAAGGCGGTTTCAGTAACATTGTAATTTGCCAGGCATCATCTCCTGTTTCACTATTGAAAATACTGCAGGATAATGCATGAGGTTTTGCTCACAATGACAGGCATGGAGTCTACTCAGCTCTGCACTATTTGCCAATGGTGTGCACACAGCAGAGAAAAAAAAAGTGCAAAAAACCATTTCCTATTTGTTTGTGTCAAGAAGGATGGAGGAGGGAGCATGTTGTGTCATGGGAGGACGACAACCTTCCCACAGGCTTCTGTGATAGCTACCCATGGTACAGTGCTTTTGAATGTTGACCCAACAGTGACTAGTGGGGAGGCAAGAGCCTGACACAAAGAACGTGGTGTGGTCACGCTCCTGAGACTTCCAGAATTTGGCAAGTGAAAATTGATTTAAAATAGATCAACCTCCCTCCACAACACAGACATAGCTCTAGTGGCAAGCCCATATCTGGAAGCAGAATACAAGTCTGAGATAAACCACTCTTCAGGTCATTATGAGGGTCTTATCTGATAGCTAAGGACAGTCATGTTGTCATAACCATCCTACCAGGGAAGAGAAACACATGCTGTACTAATTAAGTATGATTTTGCATAGAAGAAATACTCACCTTAATGACCTATGTTAACAAAATATGATAAAGCAACAGCTGTCTTAGATTTGTCTCCAGGGGGTAAACAATCAAGAAACATCTTATGCTGAGCTGCAACTAGCGTATGGAATCATAGAATATTAGGGCTGAAGGGACCTCATGAAGTCATCTCATCCAACCCCGCTGCTAAAAGCAAAACTACTCCCACTAAGTGAGGGGTCAGCAACCCCTGGCAAGCGTGCCAAACATGGCACATGGGCTAAGTCTGAGCAGCACACGGCACTGCTCAGGCTCACCACCGGCCCCACCACCAGCACAGCCTGGGGCCACAAGAGCTGTGTGCTGCAGCTCCAGGCCCCTGCTGGCCATGTTTCCCTGCTGTGAAGAGTGGCCAGCAGAGAAAAAGAAGCTGCAGCACAGGGATCCTGGCCTGGGCTCGCTCCACGCCTGCAGAGCAGGGCTGCTGGAGGGGAGTGGGTGGGTTGACCCCCCCAGAACTGCTGTTGCCAGCAGGAGCCAGCCCTGACCATGGCTGGCAAGAGGATGGCTTGGCCTGCCCAGAGGCGCTGCTGCTGGTGGGGCCCAGTGGGGAACTGGATGCTGCCCGCTGGCAGGAGTGGGAGCTGGCCCTAGCCACAGGAACCAGAGGCTGCTTGCTGGTGGGAGCTGGGCCAGTCCAGTCCATGTCCCAGCCGGGAACCTGAGGCCTGGCTCTGCCCCCTTCTCGTCCTGTCCTTGGCACCTGCTGAGGGTGCAGTGGGCAGGGCTGGCACGAGGGCCGGAAAAGGTTGCTGAATCCTGCACTAAATCATCCCAGAGAAGATTGTGTCTACCCAGGCCTTAAAAGTTTCCAAAGATGGAGAATTTACCACCTCCCTGGGCAACTCATTCCCATGCTTCACCACCCTCTTAGTGAGAAAGTTCTTCCTAATATCCAGCCTCGTCATAACGTGCCTGATTTCTACCTGGGGCCTGTTATTGCTATTTTAATATAAATAAACAATCCAGTCTTCATTCTCCATCAATTTATGTTTTGCATTGCCAAGATAAGAAGAGAAACCACAGTTGTACACAAGATACAAATATAAACCTCAGGGAAGGGGAAAAACACAGAATAAATCCACATACCTCTCAAAAATATGAACTGGGCCAAAGTAAGAAAACCCCTGTATTATACTCCTTTGATATAATGCATACAAAGCACAAAGGTCACCCTTAAGAGTGTTTAATTTACCTTTGTAGCTGAATAGGGTTACCACTATATTAGTAGTATTCCCTAGGAATTCCCTGTACTACATATAGAGAACATCACAGCAATGCTAGCTAGTTATCAAAGGCAAAAAATGGAGAGTTTTGAAAGTTGAGCACTCTAATCAGACATATTGCGTTCCACAAGCCCAATGTCTGTCATCAATTATGAACACATAGGTTTATGATTGTCAAAGTTCAACCACACGAAAAGAAGCCTAAAATGAGAGGCTGAGGACAGACAATTGTTACAGTCATTTACACCTACTTATAGTTCTGGCTGTCACAGACTGATCCATGAAGTCACATGCACCAAACTGTTGAAAGAATGTGTAATGTGATGGGAAAGTATCCCTTTGTGCCACTTCCCTCCTGCTGGTGTTTGAGCGGGTTAACAGACCAGTCTCCCAATTTGACCCTTTAGGTGGACAAGGGCATTTTCAGTGGAGGTATTTATGCTGCATTTTAAAGTACAGTTTTTGAATTTCTGAACCGATTCCTTTCACATCTTTTGGTACTAAATGCAAGGGACATGTTACAGATTGCGGTGAAATAGAATGTATGGGAGGCAGATAATACCTGTCAAAGGTTTGTCAGGTTTGTGACATTTAGGGAGTGTGAGTGTCCATTTGCTTTTGAGGGTCCATTTGATGTTATTGTTCAGAGTTAAATAGATGGTATAAACCTTGTGAAGAGTTGGTTGACATCTTATAATGAATTTGCTTCAGCCACGTTTGTCCCTATTTGGCACTCACTTTTGTGAATATTTATATCATTTTGGTTCATAACACAAATGCTCACAGAAAGCAATCTTTGAAAGGCACATCACTATTTACTCTGGGACAGCTTATCCGATCAGAAATCAGAAATATCATCATGTGACTTAACTGACCATCCTCAACTAAATGTAGCTGAAATGTAGCCTCTTCACAATAAACCCACAGAGCAAAAATGTTCAGAAAGATATAGGTCAAGCAATTTGACTAATGAATACATAAAGGACCTTCCCTTCTATCCTGCTCCCAACCACAACCAGAAACCACAGTAAGATGGACTCCATATCAAATAGCTGAAGTAAACTACCTGGAAAATCCCTACTAAATGAAGCCTGCTCTTTGTATGGCAAATGTCACTGAATTTGTGACTGACAGGATAGACCCACTACCATCACAAAAGTCAGAGCTATATTTATGTCTAAATGTATCTGCTACTCTAGAGACATTCATCAGAAACCACAGACCAGAATTTTTGTATTTAAGGTTAAGTTCTTAGCCTTACCTCAAGCAACAGCTATAATTTATACAATAGTAGCACTATAACCATAAAAAAAAAAACAACCCTAAATCAGAAGCTTCCTGGTATCCTAACAATGCAGTTCTGATCACATGTATAATATTAAGGGCTGAGCATAAAACATCTTGTCCTTAGATAGAATTCTTCCAATTCCTTCCTTATCTCTGCTTATCTACTCTTTGCTAAAGGCATATCAAAACATTTTGTGCCACAATGTTATTTATGCTATAGTTAAAAGCCCTCTTAATACTTTCCTAAATTGAATGTGCCTGTACAGTACAGTATGTGCTCAAATGATTGTTTTCAGAATTAAGCCATCCAGTACCTCATGCATGACCATCTAAATATACACAATTGTATTACCATTCCTTACATCTGTTTGCTCTCTTAGCTTTATTCTTGCTGCATCTTACACCATTGTTTCTGAGAGCACTTAAAAAATGTCCTAAAGAATATCAGTTATATCTTTATGTGCCTCTTGTTTTCCAGAAAAGGAATGTGCTGCTGATGAGCCTGCAGCCAATGTGAGGGGTTTGTATTTTTCATTTTAGGCCTGCTTTTCAGAGCTGCTGAATACCTACTGCTTCCATTTATTTCACTTAGAAATATGGGTGAGCAGCACTTAAAAAAAAAAATCAGGCCCTTTTATGCTTATTTTATTTGCACACACAATTTTTTTTCTTAAGTTTAACAGTCAATGAGAGTGTAAATAATGTTTAAGAATAATGTCACAATTAATTAAATGATGGGGAAGGTGGACTTCTGAGTTAGGATAAGAGAAAAACTTCCATGAAACCTGTTCAATTGCTGACCCTTATTAAGTAACACCTAAAATTATTAGGTAACACACCAAATTATTTCCATATTTGCGAAACACAGTTCCACCTTCATTATATGATCAATGCTTTTTAGCTGCCAACCTATGTTGGTCCCTTAAGCAGTGTTTTAAATTAGAACAACACTTATTCGCTCCTGGTACATGCTTGTTCACAAGCAATCAAGCTAAGGTATCGCATAAGATCTCCATATTTACCTGTTCGGAGCACATAAAATACTGAAACTTAATAGCTTGCCAAAATTCCTTTAAACAGTGGAAGTTTTTGTTTTACTGTAACAATAGAGAGAGAATGTGTGTTTTCTTTCTATTTTTAGAGCTACCCAAATGCTCATGTGGGAATGAAACAATATCCTTGTCAGCAGATGTTATTTGCAGAGAATGTTATCCCCAGGTTGACACCAGTTCAAATTAGTTTGGATTGAGACCACGTTAGGCAGCACTTCCCTAATGAAGTCTCACCCGGCTTGCACCTGAAAGCATTCTCATAAATGCACTGTGGAGAGGACCTGCCCTTAGTCAAGACCAAAAGCCTGACAAAGTTTATTAGGCACATTTTATAAAGAAGCTTTTAGGTCAAACACAACTCTGCAATGCTCATCTGCCACTATGAACAAAGTGCTTATAAAAGATAAAGAAAAAATATGTGAAAGATTTAGCTATTGGCAGGATATAGAAAAATTAACTCAAAGCAAAATAAGACATGCAACAGTTTATGGTAATCTACAGTATGTGAAGCAAAATATCTACCAACTACTCACCATGGGCCTGATTTTTCCATGACTTAACCAGTTTAAGTCAGGAACAATGCCACTAAATGAGTGAAATTCCATGGCCGTGTCCACACTTACACAGTTAAATCGATTTACCTTATATCAATTTAATAAAATTAATATAAAAATCATTAAATTGATTTAAGTTAAATAGATTTAGCAGGTCCCCACTAGAAACTCAAATTGAAATAGCATGTCCATGGACAGGACTTGCTATTTCAGTTAGGAGAGACGCACCATGGGAGTGTAGCAATATGGCTCCCTAGAAGGGCCATGACCACACCCAATATATAGAAAAAGGACAGCACCTGGGAAGGAGAAGGGCAAAAAGTGTTAAATCGATTTAACAGTTAAATCAAAATAACATGTCCGCACTGTGTTATTCTGAAATAATAATTTTGATTTAAGCATCATATTGATATAATACTAGGTTTTATTATATCAATATGACTTTTCTTGTAAAGAAATGAGGGAGATCCTCATTTTGAAATAAGGGAATGTTGTGTGGACCTACCATTTTTTAAATTGAAATAACCAGCGTTATTTCAATTTAAACAGTGTGTGTGGACATACTGCATGAGAGTAAGTCTAACAGGAGTTCGGGAGAATAAACCATGTATCTTGAGATAAAAAGACTTATTTCACTGGTTATTACGGCTTGTCATGGTCACACTTCTCACTATACCTGCCAACACAGGCAGCAAAACACACACACAAGAGAAAGGATGGTCCCAACCTAGGACTTGGGAGAGCCAGGCTCAAGTCCTTGCTTCACCACAGCTGTCCTATCTCACCACAAGCAAGTCAATATCTCTATGCCTTAGAACCCTATCTATAAAATGGGAATTATAGCACTTCCCTCTGTCAATGAGTTTTGTGAGGAAGAATTCATTACAAATTGAGAGATAGTACTAGTTGTGAGAGTCTATAATACTAATGACCAGATAAGTACCTAAAATGAAAGATTAGAAGAAGAAAGCTTTTGAACCATCAGCCTCATGCCTCTCAGCATTGTGTAGGCATATGGTTGAATCAGGTTTATTGTTCATGGGATATGACTCTGCATGGCCTCATTAAAAATGTTTCAGTAGCATGCATATTGTGCTAGGTACAGTAACAAACGCACACCTGCCTTACAGAAAACAAATGATAAAACATGCAAACCAGGTGTTCCAGACCTTTTTAATTACTTTTGTTTTGTTTTCTGATTTGAATCTATGACATGTTATCTGCTACCCCTCTACCTAGTCATTACTAAGTGGCTGAATTCTTATAGGTATTAGCAGAAGGTCATGTTAAGAAAAGATTTGAATGGGAGAGATGACAGTAGCTTTGCTGATCAGCTCAGGAAAGACATTCCATATACACAGGATGACACAGGAGAAAGTGCAGACATCAGTGGATGAAGTAAGCAAAGCAACAAATAAATATGATAGACCTGACAGTGGGTAGGGTGACACAGCAGAAGAAAAGCAGGGGTTAAAGTAAGGGGGAATACACTGGAACACAGTTCTGGGGGCCCCTACTTTTAGGATGGCAGCATTCCAGGATCCCTAAAAATAGAGGAACGCACTGGAATGTTGTGTTCTGCCCCCCCCTAAAAATAGCATGAGCAGCCTGAACACAGAGTTCTGGTGGCTCCATCTTAAGCCTTGTTCCAGTTTAAGCCCAATGAGCAGAGAGCTGTGGCAGGCTGGGAGTTTGTGAATCTCCCCCTTGCAGGGTGCAGCAGCTTGTGGCCAGAAGCAGCTTCTAGCCGGTCAGCCAGTATGCAAGCAGCTGAGGTAAGGGCTGGAGGAGGGGAGCTGGGGGTTTTGTGTGTGTCTGTCTGTCTGTCTGTGTGTCTGTGGCTAGGGGTGGCTGTGTATGTGTCTGTATGTCTGTGTCTGGGGGTGGGGGTGGGTATTGGGGAGAGAGGTGGGTTCTGAGCATGGGTATTGGGGGGCCCACTCATTCCGGGGGGGGGCAATGCTGTCAGAGGGTACCCACCTATGCAGGAGGGTTCTGGGTCCACCAAATTATACTTTAACCCCTGAAGAAAAGGATGGATAAGTGGAAAGATATAGAATTATGGCAAAGCCACAAAGCTTCAATTAGATACAACAGAGAGGGTGAACCAGTTGAGGGATTCAAAGTGGGAATGACATGGTACAACTGATGGGCTAGAAAGACTATAACAGCAGTGTTTTGTATGGGCTGTAGTAGGGCAATGTGGAAGATACTGTGGAGATAGAAGCCGCAAGAGTTAGACATTGGCTAGATATAAGGCTAAAGGAGAGAGAGAGAAGTTGGCAGTGACCCAGTGTTACAAGCTTGAAGAAGAAGGAGGATGGTGGTGTGTTCAACAGAGAGAACAAATGTGGTGTGGTGGAAATGCTAACAGCCCTACAATTGTTCATTATGGGTTACATGGCATACTAATAACTCAGTTAAAAAGGAATTAGATTTATTTTTTCTATATATTTAACAACACAAATAAATGCACAACTCTCTTAATTCCTTTCCCCTACATCTCTCGTTTAATATGTATGTAAGGAAATAAGGAAAGCGATTGAAAATCCTGGTTATCTTTCATAAAATGTTCCTTCTAATTTTGAGGCAAATGTACTTTAAAACATTCAGGCTGACCTGATACATTGTAGCACATCATATCCTATCATGGTAAGTCTATCAGAACATGTCCAAATGTACAGTGACAAGCCAAAATGACATGTCTGGTTAGTGACAGAACACCTTACAAAATGAAAATGTTCCCATCCTTTCAAACGTGTGTTTCTAAAACCATAATATGGGAGTTTAAATCATAGTTTTTCTAGAGTTTCTTCGAACACAACTCATGCCAAAATGACCAATATCAAGATGGATTACCATTTCTTTAAACTACCATATATACTCACAGATAAGCTGATCCGCAAATAAGCTGATTCCCCTTCTGAGCCCCCAAAATAGTAAAAATTGGGTGGCCCATGTATAAGCAGAGGTCCACCCATGGCCTCAGCCACTACCCCCCCCACCTTGCATGCTGGCTTCCCCCAGAGTCCCCAACACCTCCCTATCCCCCAAACCCTTGCTGCTGCTTTTCCCACTTTGCCCTGCCACCCCTGCTGCCTCGCCACCACTTGCCTCAATACTCCTGCCATCCCTGTCGCTGCTTTCCGAAATGGCCCTGCTGCCATTTTCCCCAACACCCATGCCACCCCACTGCCACTTTTCTCCAACACCACTACCGCCCCACCGCCACTTTCTTGGACACCCCAAACCCCTGCTGCCACTTTTCCCGGCTTTCTGGACACTCTCCAATCCCTGGGCCCTAATACTGGCTCCCACAGGCCGCGCCACCGCCCCCCCCCCAGGCTCCCTTAGCTGGCTGCTCCAGACGCCAGGGTCCCCTCCTTCTCTAATCCCAGCCCAGGGGCTGACTCCCCAAAATGGCTGCTCTGGCCACACACTGGGGCTCCAGCCTGGAGCATGCTCAGTGCATGCTAAGGGCTGCAGACTTACTGTGTAACTCCTGGGCTGGGGTTGTCTACCATATTGATTCAAATATAAGCCAAGTGCCTTTTTTAAAGGCAATTTTCAGGCACAAAAATCTTGGCTTATATGCGAGTATATATGGTAAGTATTCAGTTACACATACCCAGCAGGCATTAAGTATCACTACATCAAGAATAAGTTTCCAAAATCATAGAAATTATCCAGCCTTGACTAAGACTGTGCAACAATATTCACCAAAGATCCTAATGTTTTCTTGGAGAAAAGCAAGACACAGTAAAATTTAAGATCATATATACCAGAAGGAAACAGTTCCCATAACATCAGGAAATTAGATCTCCATGTTATTCTTGACCAATATTTTAATCACATTCTTAAAATAATACATTTTCAGCAGTGTTAAAGTCCAGTCAGACAAAGTTTATTTGGGTTACGTAATTATTCTTTTCTGTTGTTTCAGAAATTGACCAAAATCTGCTTAAGAAAGTCAGTAGGGTATAAACCTAACCTTAACCACTCCCTGCTGCTCCTGAAGGAAAAACAAAAGAACCTGAGGGGGGAAAAAGTGGTGGTTGATGCTGGAATTGTTGGCAGAGAAGGGGATGGATGTAAGGCATGATTGTATGTGAAGTACAGAGTTGTAGACTGGCAAAAAGGCTTGATCTGACGACAAGAATGACAGTCTTGATATGGTTACAGAGAGGGATGATGAGGGTCAGTTTTAACTCAGATAGGCAGTGGTTAAAGTAGCTCAAAGTAAGATGTGGTACTCAGATCACAGCTGTCATAAAGGAGGAATAGAAGCGAGGAAATGTTATTTGTTTAAGCTAGAAGAGGTCAGCTCTCCAGCTTTTAGAAGGCTGGGCAATCCCAGATCATCCTAACTTTAACCCCTGTTTATATGGCCTGTCCCAAAGTGTATGGTACACAAAGGGAGTCCCTTGACGTCCATGTGTTTTGGTTCAGGCCTGCCATGATCTTTTTATAAGAATAGTCTTTATTAATGTTTCGATTTTGATCCAGATTTTTCAGACATGAGAATGAATTTCTTTGCTCTTGTGGGTTTATTTCACACCTTTCAACATTAACTAAATTAAGTTTTCATGTTTGAATTTTTTCCCCCTAGCTTTATTCCTTTTGTTTGTTTGTTTGTTTGTTTGTTTGTTTGTTTGTTTGTTTGTTT
>ML682013.1:5015178-5060371 GCA_007922195.1 Podocnemis expansa | reverse complement strand
TGGCCAGGGTGCTGAGGCGGCAGCCCTTTAAATGTTGTTTCGGAACCTATTGTTCCAAAACAACATGTTCACATGCGTTGTTTCGAAACAAGCGTTTCGAAACAAGGTTGTTTCGTCCCCAAATGGGGTTTAACTTGTTTCGAAACAACACAGTTGTTTCGAAACAAGGGCTTCCCCTTGCTTCGAAACAACTGTGCGTCGTGTGAACATGGTTTTTTTTGTTTCGAAACAACGAGGTTGTTTCGAAACAAAAGTGCCGTGTGAACACAGCCTAACAGATTTATCACATGAGCTTTCGTGGGAGAATATCCCACTTTGTCAGACGCTTTGAAGAGGGGGAACTTAACAGAACTGGATGAAAATAAATGCAGAGGAGTGTAAGATATGGGATCAGGTCACACTGCAACAGCAAATCAGAGCATTTGTAAGGATTCAAACTCTAGGAAATAGCACACAGAGGGAGGATAAAGTCAAATTACCTGTTATAATGTGAAAAGAATCCTTAGTCACAATTCAGCCCTTCTTTCACACTATTTAATTTGCATAATAGTTTGATTTCAGCTGTTTCTCTTTGAAGTCTTGATATCCCATTGATTTTCTTGATGACCATCATTAACAAATCATCAATGGAGTGATTGGGAAGATGAAAGTGTTCAGCAACTGTTTATTTTTTTGTGGTTGTTGTGATTTCTGATGTCAGTTTTGTGTGCATTTATTCTTCTGCGTAGGGATTGTCCTGTTTGTCCAATGTATAAGGTGTTTGGGCCTTTCAGGCACATGATGGCATAAATCACATTAGTGGATGAGCAGGTGAAGGACCCTTTTATGGAGTAGCTGGCTTGATTAGGTCCTAAGATGTGCAGATATGTGGACAGAGCTGGCAGCGTGGTTTGTTGCAGGGATATGTGCCTGCTTTAATTTTTGTTATTAGGTCTGTAGTTGCTGGTGAATATCTGCTTAAGGTTCAGGGGTTGTCTGTAGGTGAGGAGAAGTCTGTCTCCCAAGGCTAGAGAGAGTGAGGGGTCATATTTTAAAATAGGCTGTTGTAGAGGTCTGACTTGAGGATTGTATATGGTGACCAGTGGCATACTATTGTTTTCTTTTTTGGGCCTTTCCTGTAGTAGTTGACTACGGGGTACTCAGCTAGCTCTGTCAATCTGTTTCTTTACTCCTCCAGGTTGGTACCATAGTTTTAAGAAAGCTTGATAGAGATCCTGAAGATGTCTATCTCTGTTTGAGGGATCAGAGCAAATGCAGTTATATTTTAGGGCTTGGCTGTAGACAATGGATCGTGTGGTGTGTTTCGGCTAAAAACTTGAGTGTTATAGATAACTCTACTGATCAGTAGGTTTTCAGTATAGAGAGGTGTTGATGTTTCCATCCCTAATTTGTACTGTAGTGTCCAGAAAGTGGATCTCCGGTGTGGAGTGTTCCAGGCTCAACTTGATTGTGGAGTGGAAACTGTTGAAATCTCTGTGGAAATCTTCAAGAGCATCCCTGCCATGGGTCCAGATGATGAAGATGTCATCAATGTAGTGTAAGTAGAGAAGAGGTGCTTTGGGATGAGACTTGAGGAAACGTTGTTCTATGTCACCCATAAAAATGTTGGCATATTGTGGGACCATGCGGGTACACATAGCAGTGCCACTGACTTGGAGGTATAAATTGTCCTCAGATCTGAAATGGTTGTGGGTGAGCACAAAGTTCAGTCACAAGCTTTGCTGTGGCATCATCTGGGATGGTTCTTCTAATAGCTTGTAATCTGTCCTATCATCCCTCACCACAAGCAGAAGTTCCTATGTGGCTAACTGAGGTCATAGGGAAGGTACTAGCATGAATGCAAAAGCTGACTGAAAAAACTGTGGAGATGACAAACAGGCTAAGAAACTCACCAGTTGCAGTACAACCTCATCATGCAGAAAGAGGCAGCAGAATGGCACTAAGATGCCAAGATGAACTGGAGCCAGCTGGCTGTTAATGGGTTGCTCATGAAGTGGGGACAGCAGTAACTGAAGAAATGAATGGAGACACATTAGGAGCACATGTGGCATAAATACAGACTCACACAGATTGCTCTCAGGAATGCTGGCAGGGATGCAGAAAATATTTGTTTGTCCCTTCAAGTGTTTGTAACATGCCCATAAGAGTAGTTTTTCTGGTGCCCATGAAAGCTCATGCAATAAATAAATTTGTTAGTCTTTAAAAGTGCCACAAAACTCCTTGTTTGTTTTACTGAAATAGACTAACATGGCTCTGAAGGGGACCACTCCAGGGCTTGGGGGCAAGGCAGGCTCTGTTCAATGCCAGGAGGTGGGGGGGGGGCAAAGCAGCCTAAACTCCCCTGAATGGACCCTCTCCAGGGTCCTGTCCCCAAAACCAGCAGCCACATGCTGGACCGCTCGCTGCCTCCTGGGGTAGGGTGGCCAGATGGGGATGAGGCAGACATAAACACCGCTCCACAGGGAGGCAGCTCCACAGGAGAGGGGGGCCTCCCCTTGCCCCTCTTCCCAGTGCTGGGGGCCACAATGCAGCAGACCCCCTGTGTCTGGGCCATGCAGTGGAAGGGCAGCACTGGTGCCCTGAAACAGGGCAGCCTGGGGCAGGACCCCTCTAATCCGGCCCTGGTGCAGGGCCAGCCTGCTGCCACCCCTGCAGCCCGGAAGAGGCTGTCTGGTTCCTGGGGTCTGTCACACATGTTTACCCCTGTGCCTTGTGCCCCCTGCCCTATGCATCCCACCTCTGCAGAGAGCAGGAGGGGTCACAGCCATTGGGACCCTTCCTTTTCTATGAAGAGAGGAGCTGCACTGGGTGAGGGGTGGCCATGAGGCCAGGGAAGCAAATATGACCTGGTCCCTCGGCACCAGATAGTCTTGGTACACCACTGGCACCTGCCCCCCCTTGGGTCCCAGAAGTTAGGTGAGTAATTTAAAGCTCCCTATCACAGCCTTAGTTTCTTCTTCTCTGGGCATATGTGCATTGCTGAGGGCAATCTATCTCACTGGCACAGTTGGCATGTACCTTTTATTTCTACTTCTCCCAGTTCAACATCCCGTATTTCATCGTAGCACACTTCCAATCAGGGTCACAACTAGAAAAATTGGCACCCAGGGCCAGCAGCCCCAGAAACACCCTCCCTGCCCCACCCAGGCCCCGATCTGGCCTCAGTCATTGGCAGGGAGCCAGATTCAGATCTTGCCACTGCTGCGAGTCCCCCAGCCATGCAGCTTCCCTGCTGACCAGCCGGCTTCCACAGCAGGGTGCCTTCCCTGTCGCCCAGCCAAGCTGGCTGCCTCGGTCTGGCAGTGGGTGCCTTCCCTGCTGCCTGGCCAAGCCAGCTACCCCAGACCAGCAGTGGGTGCCTTCCCCACCAGTTGGCCAAGCCAGCTGCCCTGGGTTGCTCAGGGCATCCTCAGAAGCAGGGTGGGAGATTTTGAACTCCCCCAGCCCCAGCCTGGTGCCCAGAGGAATATGCCTTTAGCAAAGGCACATTCCTCTTTGAGGTGAGGTGGGGTCAGTCTGGCGCCTTCTAAAATTTGGTGCCCAGGGCTTTGTCCCATTTGGTGCCCAGGGCTTTGTCCCAGCCCTAGTTACAGCCCTGCTTCCAGCTCACATCTGCACCGCAATTTAGCATTGTGCTGCCTGCACGTGACAGGAACATAGAGACAAAATCTCTCTTGTGCATTGTTTTGCATCTTTGTCATGCACTTTATGTTTTTTGTTTTCCCAGCTGCTATCCTCTGGGCAGGAAAAACCAGCCCAGGGTGCTCAATTTCTTACAGGAGTCTTACTTCTCTCTTTCTATATCTATAGGTTAATAGCAATTTTAAAAACATACAGGCATAGTCTCCTCTAGATAGCTGAGGATTTATACACAACTCTCATCAGTGCTAAGGGGGGGCTGATAAGGAAGCACCTATTTCTTTGCAGAGAGAGAGGAAGTAATAGCACTCTAAGATTTATTTATTCCAGATTGAAAAACCATGTAATGTGCATTGCAATAATCATTACAACTCTGATTTAGTACATGCAGGAAGCAGGTGACCGAGATGTTGCCTGGTAACTGCTTTTCACGAGTACTGTAAAGTCCAGAAAATTCTCATTGTCAACCTTTTATCACCTGTTTCAAAAGCTTCTTATAGAAAATAAGTAGTTCTTTCTCTGGACATAAACAATTTCTTTGCTATGTACATACAGCATTTCCCTTTTGTGTTAATCTTCACATGAATCTACATATAGTATGTGTCATTTTAGGTTAATAAAATTATACTTTTGCACTTATTAATCAAAAAAGCCGGTAACAGTATTATATCATTCCTTCAAATTGTTCTTCCACACAATGGAATGTCCTTTCAGTAAAATGTACAAAGCGTTCTTAGTGAACATTTCATTAAATCAATTTACTTATTGCTCTGGGGAGCACACAATGACACTTTTGTATGTACTACATATAAAATATTTAGTGGTTTGTTTAAAATTCTTTAGTATCTGTCCTGCATACATAGATTTTTCTTCCCCTCTTCCCCATAAAAAGGTTTATGTATGCAGACGGTCATACCGTGAGCACATAACCCACTTTTGTGTTCATAGGATGCATCTGCCCTTTTCCTCTATGTGTGAGGAGCTGAAAAATGTGGGTCAAAGGTAAATCACAGCAAAGTGTCAGGCAACAGTGAACGTTGAACTTAGCTAATTTGGTAAATGTCTGAAATCACGTGAGCAGAAATTACTGTGTATCAGGTGTCAGCTCTGCTTGACTATTTGGACAATCAGCAAAGAAAACTAGTGGGTGGTTAATAAGCATCTTATTAACTAGAGTGGCTACTTTTGAGAGGAGAAATGCCAAAGCAAGTGATCAAAACATGTTTTTCTAACCAGAACTCTTTTCAACTTTGCAGTTGATGACAGTAGCCAATATCTTAGGGTATGTCCACATATTTATTGGTTCTCCAAATACAAAACCTTGAACTTTAGCTTGTATAGTATCTAAACTTCCTATGAAAGGTTTAGTAGGATCCAGACAAGGCTTGAAACCTGAAAACATCAAAAATGGTCATCACTTTTCTAAACTAGTAATTTATGTAATTTTTTCCCTTTAAATTTTTATTTCAACTAACATTACACTCAGGGAAACTACCATAGTTAATCTATTTTCCACTATCATAAAAGAAATTATGCATCAGAAAAAAAAGTTGTTCTGTAGCTGAACAACTTTATCTGGGAACAAACTCCCTGCAGCATTGTATGAAGATTACATAGGCATCCAATCACAGGGTTGATTTGTTTGTTTTTTAAATTAAATAACCTATATTATATATTTCAAATTCTATCAGCATAATTATTAAGTCTGAGGCAAATAGTGACGTAATGTGTCCACTGAAGTGGACTGTACCATAGATGATTTTTCACTGACCCGTGAAGTTATTTTGATGGCAAAAATCTTATTGACTTCAGTGCTGCAGGATCTAACCTTCAATGAGAATAGTCAATATTGCTAATGCATTGATGCATCATTTTGGTAAATCTTCACCATGATATTCAGAATTGTAGAAGAAACAAATATGTATTACTGTGACACAAAGACCCCATAGCCAAGGGCCCTCATGTTCTTTGCAAACAGCTCTCACCTCAGACTGGACAAACTCACTGTATCAAACACGTCTTACGGGTTATTTTTATCTCAAAATGAAAGTAAGGTATTTATAGAAATCCCAGAAATTATCAGGACTCTATCAATGTGAGATGTGTATATGAATAATAGTTTTAAAATATCTTTAAATTGAAAGTATGCTTTTGGAACTTGGAGTAGAAATTGGTCACCAGGAGGTAATAAGTCTCAAAGATGAGCCATTCAAGCATGAGGGTATCACTGACAAGGTAATGCAAGATTCTATTGTCTGTCTTTGCCTGTCCCATAAGAGACAATGAAAAACCATCAGAGACCAAGACAAACAATCAAAACTACAAGAAAGTAGAAAAGAAACTCTACAAGGCATGGTTTGCTTTTACTGTGACTAGAGACAAAAGACTGTTTAATACCACAGAATGGAGGCAAAGGCACTCTGTATCCATTCACTGAGCAAATTAAGGTATTGGAGGAGGCACTTTCAGAAATGTTTGAATCCTGGTTCTTGGAAGAACCAGCTGGCTCTGCAATGATCTGAACTTCAGAGGAAAATCTATTTTATTACATATGAAAGGTAAGTATTTATAAGTGGAAACTCAGGGCCACATTGCCTGATTTTGTTTTATATTGTTTCCACCTCGTTTTCTTGTTTCTAGTTAAATCTTTAATCTTTTTTAAGGACACCTTCATTTTGTTTTCTTCCAAGTACTCATAAGTTCTATGCACTTTACAGGAGCAATGGTTTAATGTAAAACTGGCAAACTGCAACATGTTGCACCACCGGGTGCAGAGCATCTGGAAATTCTCCGAGTAGTTAATGTGTAGGTCTGGACGTATCAGAGGAATGACTCAAAGGTTTTTAAGGACTGGTGTGTACCAATTTTTAATCTGCAAGATGAAAGAAGGGCTAACATAGCCTGAAAGAGAGTTCTTGAAGGTCTGGAAGTATCAGGGAGCTGAAACGAGCAAGATTTCCTCACACTACTGGTAAGGAGTTACCAAGAAGACTATCCTGGCTATGGTCAAGAACCTACCTAAAGCATTATGCATTTTATTTAAACAGAACAGGTAAGCCCATTTACTAGTCTGTCACACACAGATGGATCCAAATTTCCAACAGATCTTCTGCATATCTTTGGCTCTAAATAAACACACACAGTCCTTCAGCCACACATTACATGCTATTCTTCTTTAAGTGTTAATGTCATAGCAGTTGCAACCCTAGATAAACCCAGCATTACACAGTCCGATGACATTGTCTTTCTCTATCATTATATAGGAGTTTACTCAACAAAAATCTCTTCAGAAACTCCATGTGTAAAATGGTGTTTAAATGTCAATAATATATACCAAACTAGTTCAAACATCTAGTGAGTAAACAGAATTCTGTTCAAGCTTGTGTTATGAGATCTCTTTCTTAGGAAAAGATATTCTTGTGGGAAAGAAAAAAAACATTTCATTCAAGCCCATTGTGCATCAGTACTTATTGTTTAAGTGCCTATATTCATTAGAAATCTGCAGGGATTCAAACATTTCATGGGAACTAAGTAATGTAATATAGGTTGTAATGGAGGGTCCAATCCTGTGAGGTGTTAAAAGCTTCCTGTAAGGTGCTGAACACACTCAACTCACAGTGACTTAGGTGGAAGGGAAGGTTTATGGCATACAGTGTCTTACAAGATCTGGTCTCAAAGTGCTTATGAAACACCTATGCCTGGATTACATTTACATGAGAATTACCTGATAATTCTTGAGCAGATGTTTGCTACTTCAGTGCTTTGGCAGAACAGTGAGACAAAGCTTTTATTTCTTCTAATTTTCACATCACAGTTCAGCAGGTTGCATTAATTCACATTTGTTATATCTGCTATGACATGCAATACCATGTGACCCAAAATAATCGAGGAAATATGATGCCTCTTATTGTAAATTATAACAATAAAATTACATGTTCAGTAGCCATGAATAATTTTCTCAACAGATCTTCTTCCCAAAGCTTTATGCTGATTCATATACCATCCTTGAACATGTGGACAGCTCAGAAGATTTCTAATTTATCCCTTCACTTAGCTTTCACTTACCTTTTTTCTCCAGCCTGTGAACATAGAGGTCATTCTAAGGTCATGCTCAGGCACCTGAAGCTGGACTTACAGTGGACTGCCCTGCTGCCACATACAAAGGTTTTCACATTAATTCCAGATTGTGCCTACTCCTAACTGTAAAATAAGATGTCATCCACTGCAGATTTTCCAGCTCCTCATAATCAGATCCTCTTCCTTTCTGGCCATCAGTGAAATCACTGAAAATTTAAGTTCCAAAGGGGCAGTCATGTTAGTCTAGTTCAGTAAAACAAACAAAGGGGCCTGTGGCACTTAAAGACTAACCAATTTATTTATTGCATGAGCTTTCATTGGAGAAAATCCCACTTAGTCAGACTCTTTGAAGTGGGATTTTCTCCCATGAAAGCTCATGCAATAAATAAATTGGTTAGTCTAAGTGACACAGAACTCCTTGGAAATTTAAGCGTTAACAGTTATTTTTTAGACTTCTTAAAATAGCTCCTTGGAGAGGAATAGATCATTTCACACTTTTCAAAGCTATCGTCACATACTGTCTGCTGACTCGGGAAAACATGACAACATAATTTCTACTCGGTTCATTTTTGGAAGGCTTTTTTGGTAAACATAATGGTTAGAGACTTAAGGAGTCATGTGGCACTTTAAGACTAACAGATTTATTTTTCACATGAGCTTTCGTGGGAGAAAATCCCATTTCGTCAGATGCTTCAAAGATAGGTGAACTTACAGAATGGAATGAAAATAAATGCAAGGGGGTGTAAAATATAGGATCAGGTCATACAGTAACAGCAAATCAGAGCAGTTGTTAGGTTCAAACCATGGGAAGCCTGAAGTCAAATTACCTTTTGTAATGGGAAGAGAACCCATAGTCTTGATTAAGTCCTGCTTTCACAGAATTTAGCTTGCGAAAAATAAATCTATTAGTCTTAAAGTGCCACACGACTCCTTGGGTTTTTTTGTTTGTTTTTTTTTTTGCTGAACTAGACTAACACAGCTATCCCTTTGGAAATAGAGACTTAAGGCATTTTTAATCTGCTGAGAATCTGACAGATTCTGACACACAAGACATCAGCTACCACAAACTGGGACTGACTTGTTGAGCATGGCTGGTCAAAAAATTTTTCCATCAAAACTTTTTCATGTGATACAATACCTCCCCACGTCAAATGAGACTGTGGTGCATCATGGGAGATGTAGTCCAACCAGGAACATATACAGGAGAAAGAGATCATGAAGTACCACAATTCTCAACAGGCACCACAGCAGGTTTTCAGAAATAAAATATTTCAATTTTTGTCTAAAAGTTTCTGAGTTTTCAATGGGAACTCAATTTTTTCAATAAAAGACATTTTCTAACCATCTCTATTGCTGAATAACATGATATCCAGTATCAAAAAATACATAGAACGGTGTGTAAACACAATTAGATACTGAACTAGAGAAGGAGTCAAATTTACTTCTGAGTGAGAACTGAACTGGAACCAATCCCACTGTGATTATCTGGGATATTTCTCACTTAAGTCAATGCCTTAAAACAAGATAGGGCCCACATTAGGCTTCCTGGTAGGCAAGTCAATCAGTTATGTCCATAGATGCCTGAGACGAGAACAATAGTCTGGTTATCTTTTCAAAATTAGAAAGGACTAGATGATTAATTGCAGACAAGAGAAATGCAGAAGGTGACCACTGCTTTGCAGGATGAGTTTGGACATGTCTTTTCCCTCCCTGTTCCTCAGTTTCCACATCAGTTAAATGGAGCTAATAATACTCATTCCAGGTATAAAGTACTTTTGAAAGCTATGGATGAACAGCAATGTATAAGAGTTAGGTAGCAGTTGTAGCTGAGCACCTCTGTAGCATTTGAGCTCATATTATAATCTGTTTTTGAAGGTGGGGGGGGGTGCATAAACACACACATACACAAACATGGGACAGCGTTCTAAAAGTAAGTATCAGTTTTGGGTGTCGTGGTGCCCAGCTTAAAAAGAAGTATTGAGCACCTGCCTTCCGTAAGAGGAAATAAAAAAGGCCCTTTAGTTTAAAGGTGTCTCAGTTACTTTTGAAAGTCTTGACTTGGGCTTTTAATTTATTAATAGAACTATTCCCCCTTGGGTTAAAAGAAATTACCTTCTATGGGTAATAATGCCCTCTACTAGCAGCTTCAAGCCTCATCTCTCACAGACAGCCACTCTCAATTCAAAGGACAGGCGCTTTCCATAATTACCCTCTACTCCAGTTAATATATAACATGACATATGTATAATGAAAGACTTATGCATGGAGGGGAAGAGGTTAGTTTTACTTGGGGAAAGCTTTGACCATGGAGTTCTTATTACCTGTCCTATTACCTCGGATGTGCGCACACAAATTTAATTTTAGACACCAATTCCAATAATGCTTTATTGGAAGTGACTATGAATAAGTTTTAATTACCAAGGTCAAAAGGGAAGCATCAGCCTTAGTGGTGTGTCTAGACAGAAGAATGTTTTATACACAGCGTTAAGTCCCTGAGGAGATCTCCAATGGTATCAAAAATCCTGGCACATGATTAAAAATGCTCTTTGTTTAAGGCTGGTATTCAGTTGCTAGACCCAGTCAAAAGGTATTTAGTATCCCTGTCCTCAAAGCTGGAGTTAGAATAGCTGAAAATCATAATCTATTTTCTCTAAAGGAACACCTGTGAACATGATGTTTATCCCTTGTGCCTGCCCTGGATCCAGATTTAGAGAGCATGGAAGTCAACAGCTGTTAGAGGCAATTTGCATGACATGTTTGTCATTTTATTTTTACCAAACCAACATAGGGGCAGCATGACAGGAGCTGCACCTAATGCAACACACAAGTTGTGTAGAATTTTTTCTCATTGTTACTGTGTATAGTAATTTTCTCCACCATTTGTCCATAGTCTTATATTTAGACCGTAAGGTCGTTGCAGACAGGACCATCTCATTGTTTGTCTAGTAGTGCCTAACACAATGGCACACTGGCTGTTAAGCTCTACCACAAAATAAATTGTTCATATGTTAAAAAATAATAAAAACATTTTTGTGTATTAAATCCTACTATTAGGAGACACTTTAAAAGTATCTCAAATGCCTTATTATGTGGGAAAAGATCATTAGATCGTTTGCTGTTCCCCAAATTAATAGTGTTATCTGCTCTCACACTATTTTTGGAAGGTCTCTCCTGAAACAATTTTGGGGAACTGTTGAATGTCGCCAACATCTGTCAGTGGTGCAGCTCTCTGATCACTAGAACTTTAAATCAGGAGCACAGAACTAGAGGGTGCGACTTTGGGCTTTGGTCAAAGACAGTCCATAGACAGAGGCTGAAATTCACCACTGTACAGAGGAACTGCACAAAGCACAAAGGTGAAAATTGTGTTAGTCCTGCAGAGCAAAGAATTTCATCATCAGTAGGACTTTTACTTACCACATTAAAGCAAAACAAGCAAACAGTCCTGTGGCACTTTTAAAGATAAACGGATTTATTTATCACATGAGTTTTGTGGGAGAAAATCCCATTTTATCAGACACTTTGAAGCCAGGGAACATATAGAATGGGAGAAAATAAATGCAGGGAGGTGTAAGTCAAAGGATCAGGTCCTACTGCCACAGCAAATCTGTGCAGTAGTTTAGATTCAAACACTGGGGAAAAGCATCTAGAGGAAGCTGAGGTCAAATCACCTGTTGTAATGAGAAAAAAATCTCTAGCTCTTACGTTGTTCTGATTTCACATAGTCAAATTGGCATATGAATTCAAATTCTGTAGCTTCTCTTTGGAGTTTTGATTTGTTATTCAGTTGTTTGAGCACAGCTATTAACAATCATCAATGGAGTGAGCAGGGAGATTCAAGTGTTCTCCTATTGGTCTTTTAATGTTCTTATTTCTGACGTCACACTTGTGCTCATTTATTCTTTTGTGCAGAGAGTGTCCTGTTTGTCCTATATGTCAGGGGGTTGGGGGAGGCCTTTCTGGAACATGATGGCATAAATCACAGTGGTGGGGGAGCAGGTGAATGCAGGAGTTAAAGTAAGGGGGAATGACCCAGAATGCTGTTCTGGGGCCCCCTATTTTTAGGGAGCCAGCATTCAGGGCCCCCTAAAAATAAGGGAATGCCCCAGAATGCCAAGTTCCAGGGATCCCTAAAAATAAAAGGGAACACCGGAACCAGCGTTCCAGCACATCCTCTCTAGCTCATGGGAGGAAGGGGCTGCTTCCCCTCCTTGGAGCCTGTGTGGCTCTGCCCCTTGCGGCTGGGGCCTGGCTATTCACGCGGCCAGGCCCCAGGCTCTGGCCCAGGCTCGTTTTTGCCAGCCAGCTAGCCAGCCAGCAGCCCCATCTCCTGCCTCCCACCCAACTCTTCAGCCAGGTAAGGGGGCGGGGGCGATCGGGCAGCTCGAGGGGAAAGCATGGTGGCAGGAAGAGTGCATGGGGAGTGGGGAGAAGAGGTTGGGATGGTGGGCTGGGGGGGTTCGGAGGGCCGGAATGGGGGCAAGGAGCTGAGGGAATGGGGATTGGGGCTAAGAAGGACATTTCTATATATGGGGAAAGGGGTCTGATGAGGGTAGGTATTTTGGGGGCAGTAGCAGGGGTATGTGGGGGGGGGTCTCGCACCAGCACAAGAGAGGTCTGCCAATTTAGGAGGGTTCTGGGGCCCCCCAAATTATACTTTAACCCCTGGCCGGTGTCAGAGAGGGGCCCAGACATACAGGAGGGGGCTCACCCATGCGGGAAGGGGGGTTCCAGGGCCAGCCAAATTATACTTCAGCTCCTGAGTGAATGAGCCTTTGATGGAGTAGCTGGCTTAATTAAGTCCTGTGATGGTGTCTTTTGTGCAGATATGTGGGTAAAGTTGGCAAAATGGCTTGTTGCAGGGATATCTGCCTGCTTTAATGGTTCTGTTGTTTTGTCTGTAATTGCTGGTGATTATCTGCTTAAGGTTGGGGGGCTGTCTGTAAGTTAGGAGAGGTCTGTCTCCCAAGACTGGAGAGAGTGAGGGATCGTCTTGTAGAATAGGCTGTAGATCCCCAAGGATGTGCTGTAGAGGTCCGACTTGGAGGTTGCAGGTGATGACTAGTAACGTTCTGTTATTTACTTTCTTGGGTTTCTCCTGTAATAGTTGACTTTGGGGGACCCACCTGGCTCTGTCAATCTGTTTCGTCACTTCTGCGAGTGGGTACTGTAGTTTTAAGAATGCTTCATGGTGATCCTGAAGGTATCTGTCTCTGTCAGAGGGATCAGGGCAAATGTGATAAATAAATGTGTTACTCTTTAAAAGTGCCACAAGACTCCTTGTTTGTTTTCCTGAACTAGACTAACAAGGCTACCTTCTTGGCACTTGTCCACATTAAAGCAAAAGAAGAGACATCCAAGGCCAAAATTTTTAAACATGGTTTCCTAAAAAGGTAGACACTTAAACTCATAGTCCGTAATCTAAACAAAAAATATGAATGGGAGGCTAACACTAAGAAATGCTTATCTGCATTTTGAAAGGGCTGTTTAACACCAGTGGCCTTTCACTGAATTTTTGGGCAATGCCACATTGCAGTATTATGAGCCCAGCTCCATCAGTGGTAGCAAAAGTAGATGTGCTGGTGCAGAGAAGGCAACAACAGCTGCTGATATCTTAAGCATGATGTTAGGCAGATATACTCCATACAAGGTCAAAGAAAGTGCTCTGCATAGTCAAAAAAGCACAGGAGATCATTCTCTGTAAGTACCATTGCTAATACCAGAGGAGCTGTGGCAGGCATGGCCTGTCCCTGGAATGGCAAGGTGACCCAAAATGACCAGGCAGCAAATGCAACACTTTTGAATCCGGTAACAGTGTGTTCATGTCATTTCCTTTTCATAAGCAGTGTGGCAGCTGTACTCTGTACTACAGCAAGTGAGTTCTGGCTTGTTGCCAGTACAGTTTTGCAAGTTTCTACCATAAGCTTAAAAGCAGTTTCCACCAGCAAACACTGCCTTTTACTTAGGAAAAAAAAAAATTTAAACATGTGCCTCACTGTGAAGGGGAGTGTGAAGGTGAAAGGGCAAATTCCACTTGTTGCAATGTGTTTTTGTGGATTGAAAATCCTATGATCAACAGCAATCCTACTCTCAATGGAAGGAACCTGAAACCATGGATACATCCCCAATCAAAAGGAAATGTTTATTTCCTGGTAAATTTGCAAAAAGTCCTGAGCGAACAAAACAGATAAACCAATAAGGCAATCTAACAGCACTGAATACTGAAAATAGAAAAATGGCTATTTGAAAGCCCTACCTATGTCATTTAAATATTTTAAGATAGGAGGACAAAACATTTGTGATTTCTTTTAAGGAAAAAAAAAATCACTGGAAATACTGAGCCAGGTTCAATCAGTAGCAGTTTTGTTATCATAGGGGGTCTAGGTAATAACGCTTATATATGCCAAACTCTATTATAAAATCCTATGTTTTCAGTTGCTTATAGAGGTCCTGAACTTTACCCATTCAGGTTAAAAATTTCCATGCCAGATGTGTCTCACACTGGTTGTGTGTGTTTGTTTTTCCCCAACCAGAACAGTTTAGCCCTTTTGGAGAATGAAATTAAGGGAAACACATTGTTTTCCCTCCATGTTAAAAGATAATTGTTGTACCCATTTTGTTGAAATGCTCTAGCACCTCTGTGCTTTGAATCAGACACTTGAAATGGAGGGAGGAGGGGCAGACCTAGGGTCAAGGATGTAACTTTTGCCAAGCATCTGAAAATCCACCTAAACCTCGCCACATTATAAGCCTCTTTAAAACAAAATAAAATAAAAATCTGTTTCCATACGCCCAGTAGACCTGTTAAGAGTTTGTCAGCAAAATTCTCCCAAGATTCTGACTACAATGGGCACATTTCATCCTCAGGGAGCTCCTAAGTGCCAGAGCTGTAACTACAGTGGCGCGAATGGGGCTTTGCCCCAGGCATGCTGGGGTGGCTCCATTAAAGGGTGTGTTTTCTGCCGTCGGCCGGAAGTGCCTCTAATTGCAAGAGATGAGTTCAATCGGAATGCACCCCAGGCACTGAAAAAGAGAGTTAGGGCTCTGCTACGTGCAAACTGGAATGAGCGTACACTATCCCCACAGAGCACTGAATAAGGCTAGGGTCATGTGGAGAAAAAATTATATGATCATATATTTAAAAAGATTATCATAAAGTCTATCCATGAGTGAAATAAACTGTGGTTGCACTGGCAACCTTAATCCTGGTACAGTACTTACTAACTCCTGAGTGCCTCACCTTGGAATCTCAATTTTTAGCTTGGATTTTTGGGTGTAATATATTTATAGTGAGTGAATTCATTCAAAGCCAAATACATGACTGGTGTAAGGATAGCATCAAGATTTCAGTACAAAAATGGCATTAATAGTTAATACATCTGTTCATCACCTGCAGAACAATTTGCTTCAAAACACTTCCTGATGGTAACATGATGAATGGATCCCTGGCTGAAGCCTGTAGCACAAGACATTAGACTAGTGAGAAAAGCAAAACTGTACTCTAAGGCTAAATACACCAAGGCCTGTATTCAGTCTTCATTTAACATGCTCAGCACTACTAATGTTAGTGGATATTTCGGGCAGACTATAGCCTCACAATTAGAAATTAAAAAGAGAAAAATGGTGCCCAAAATAGATTAAGAACTTCCTTCGATCAATCAGATTATAACCTGTCACTAGATCTAGCAGGATCCAGCCACATGTGCACTATAATCTGAATGAATGAAAGAAAGAGTAAATGATTACAAGAGCTAGTAACAGACATTTCAGAGTTCTAACCTAGGCCTGAAACCAGACTGAAATGTCTCAGATAGCTAGTTATCACTGAGATGAAACAGCAGCTGTGCAGAAACCATGTCTCAAAAAGAGCATTGCAAAGAATATAAAATTTTATGTTAGATATTAATAACTAAGTCATGCAGTTGGTGGCTTTCTTCCTTCTCCTCCAGCAATAAAGTAAAAACCACAAACAAATATAAGAAAAAATACAATGGCAGAGGAGTATTGAAAATCATTGTATCAAAGGGAACCAAGTGGTGGAAGGGGAGAAGAGAACAGCCTTGTGGTTAAAGTCCTGTACAGGAACTCAGAAGATTTAGATCTTATTTGTTGTTTTCCACACATTTCTCCTTATGACTGTAGGCATAAACCTTTAAACCTGTCTGGGCAAATCTTTGCCTGTGTATTCAAGAGAATCTGGACCTCTGTCTCAACACCTCATTAGTCAATTTTTAAAAGTTTATTACTGATGTGTTCAAAGACTCCAACCAGGATCAGGGTTCTATAGTGCATGGGTAGATATAGCCCCTTTCTCATGTAACCCTTCTGCCAGGGCTGCCTGGCAGAACAAGTGCCGGGTTCTATCTCTAGGGATTTCCAAATAATGTACCACCACCAACTGGCTCAAGCCCACACCCAGGTTTCTGGGAAATCATGCACTATCGCCTGGGCTCCCAAAAGGGGTGAGGCTTCCCCACTCCAAGCACAAGTCTAAGTGTAGCATACAGAACTTTTAGTAGCAATAAAAACAGAATGTAAAAGGCCCAATAACAAAAATCAGTACTGATCTGGAGGATCAGTGTAGAACAGGTTTTCAGCATGACCCCACACAGCATAACAGCACGTGTGAACTCAATAGCAAACCCAGCACTGATCTGGGGAAATCAGTGCTAACTAGACTTCCAGCCCACCCTGGGAGTATCTTTCACACCAGCACCACCCATAGGTCACTCACTCCATCCACTAGCACCATCTGCTGGCTCCACCCACTGTCCACCAACTCCACCACCCAGTCTCATGGCACCCAGCTCACTGCTCACACCAGCTATACTCACTGGTCACGCCATTGCTGCTCTTCTTGAGTAATTTCAGCTCAGAGAGAGGTTTGCCCTCTTTAGGAATTTTAGCTTAGAGAAAATTTGCCTCTCTCAGTAATTTCAGCTCTTAAACCTCAGGTAGCTACAAACAGCTACTCCCATAACAAAGAAAAGACCTCAAACAACCTAGTCAGATCCCTCATTTGACAGTGGAGCCATAGAGTGAGACAAAATACCACAAGCATTTTGCCCCAAAAGCAACTATACAACCTCCCCTCCTATCTTCAACTTTTTTGGGGCTGAATCATGCACTGGCCTCTCTTTCAGGTCTTTTAACTAAGGGTACTTTTTACCCTTTAACTAACCCAGACAGATTTGGAACAAAGAGAGTAGCATATCACACAAGACAGTATTTTATATTTCTCCTTAGTAGAATTACAGATATTGACAGATTTGTGATCAGATTAACCCCAAATACCATTACCCACAATGCCCCGCACGTAGTGTGTTAATACCTAATTGTGCTCTTTGCATTCACACAAATACAGGACCCATGCAGATTAGTTGCCCCTTTTCAGAATCTGTGAGGCACAGCTTCTAAGCCTGCCTCACACTTGAAAAAAATACTATTTATTTAGTTTGAAACAAAAAGCAGATGGTAGGAGAAATTCTTGGAAGAAAGCTAATCAACAGTGAGGACAACTTGAATGAATAGTATAGATTCTGGTTTTGAAAAAAATAGCATTATCTTGAACAATTTAGACAGGGTAGTATTAAAAATATTTATTATAAAAAGCTATTTTTGATCTTGCCAAGGAACTGAGGGAATGTATTTGGCAGAGTTGGGGCCTAATTTCTGCTTCTGACGCCCAAAAGCAGAAAGTGGCCACTTCAGGAGTTTTTGTATCCAGTCAAATTTGGAACTCAGAAAATGGAAGTGGAAGATAGATGATTTTAGATGCTAATGCTCACAAAATTCACATGTTCAGATATAGAATTGCCTGTTTCATACCCACTTTTAATATTGTGTTCAGCTACCAAGTGTACAAGATGAATGATTGAATCCTAGTAGCTTTCCATGTAAATGCACATTCAGTTATGGCTATATGAGAAAAGTGAACTCTCCAAATGAAAAAGTGAAAAGCTAATTGTGATGATGTCTTAGCGCTTCTGAAAAGCAGGAATACTTCCTCTATATATGGTGATGCTTTATCATTCACATTCACATCCCCTCCCTCACATTCTCCCTCAATGCATTAATCCTCAACTACATTGACTCATAGACTCTAAGATTACAAGGGACCAGTATGTTCTGAACTCCAAGATGTAGCTTTCCTTTCTGATCCCTCCCATCTTCCACTCCTTGTAGGCTCTGTGCATTCTCTCAATCACCTGTCTGAGATGCTTACTTATCTAGCTTGGTCTAAAGCTCTTGCCTACAAATTTGTACCCCTCCTGGGACTGTGAGCTTCAGATAGTTCCTACAACTTTGACTTGAAGCAATTCCATGCCTCTTCCACCTTTACATTCATGAGTTTTTCAGTCCAGTTCACTTCTCCAACTAATTCCCTTAATTTTCTAAAGTTAGCCCTTTTAAAGTCAAAGACCCTAGTCACAGATTTATTTTTGTTTATCCTTCCTCCCGACCAGAACAGAGGACATGTAGTGGAGGGAACTAGTCCCTTTTCCTTTTTTGCAATGCCATGGTCGAGACCTAGGCTTCCTGGGATAACCACATGAAAATGCAAGTATCAGGGCAGGCTGCAAAAAGGAGAGCAGATTATCCCAGCACTGGTGGGTTACCTGAAGACAAACTTCCCTCAACCAGTCCCAAACAATGCTTCTGATTCCCCACATTTTTTATCAAGAAGCACAATAAAATATACTCAGCCCCTTTTACTGCATTTCAGCCACTGGTTCCCAAACAGTCTCTAAGTCTGGTAAAGAGACAAATGACTTAAAGCGCCAAGCTCTTTACCCAGAAAGGTTCGCCGGACCCCAAAGGGTCAGTTACATTACACAAAACAATATATGTTTGGGTCTTACCCAACATTCCACACTGCCATTCAATCTTTTAGTAACTAAAACTAAAGGTTTATTATACAAAGAAAAACAAAAACAAAAAATAAACTGAGAAATTTTAAAAGGTCACAGCAAATCACATACATACAATGATTAAAAGTCCATTAAAGCAAGTCCTTGATAAAATTTGGAGTTTGCAAGCTTGTATAGACCCTCTGATGTACAACCAGTACCTGGGCGGGTCTCAGTCCACTGTTTCACAGCTTTAGGTGCAGATGAGTGGATCCAGAAATAGGTGTTGGCTGAAAGCTCAGACTGAAGACTAAAGACAACTGAAAACAAAACAGAGACAATCCTGCTGCCTCTTTTTATCACCTTGGGCTTCCCTGTGCTGTGTGGAATTTTTCAGAAATAAAATGGAGATTGGGGTCTCATGGCCAATTGTGGTGACTCATTGAGCAGGTTTCTCCCTGGGCCCACTATACCTGTGAGCTTCTTTAATGGGCCATTAAGGAGATGATGGCTGTATGCATCTTGTCTGGGGTGTTTCACAGAATCATGTAAATTGAAATACAGAAGTAACAAACATTTGTAACTTCTAATACAGGCATAACACCTACACATAAACAATATAATCATTCTTAGCAAATCATAACCTTTCTATTGATACCCAACATGGCATCTCTCATATGCTTATCGCAATTATTGGCATATGGAAGCTAAATGATACCATACAGAAACTTCTAAATCTAAACAGTGTCACAATGGGAATATCTCTTGATTTAATCATAAACAACTGACAGTTGATTTCTGAGTGGTGTCTGAAGCCCCTAATTATAGAAGTACATGACTGAGCAATATGCACCCACAACATTTATTATAAACCTCTCAGAAAGCATTGGAAGTTATCCATTCAATAGTTAGACAATCTGTACCACATTGCATGTCACCTATTTGACATGGAAAGCTCAGAAGTTTCCAGACAGACAATCTTGCAATCAGATGCATAGAACAAAATAAAGTGCATGTATTCTATTCTTGCAAAACCAAAACAAAGGAGTTCTGTGGCACTTTTAAGGACTAACAAATGTATTTGTTGCATGAACTTTCATGGGTGTAATCCCACTCCATTAGATGGATGAAATAGTCCTTCCGAAACTAGTTTTTCTCCTGTAAACCTGACATTTCAAAGCAACTCCTTCACAGGTGCCTGAGAAGAATATTTTGGCAATAGTTAGGCAGTTAACCATTTTGTTTTGCAAAAAGTTCAATACATAAGACATAATCTGAATGAGCCTTTGTGATGCCATAGTATTGCTGAGGTCCCCATGAAATATTGTGTGATAACCAACAAAAAAATAAAAGTCGAAAGTGCTCTGATCTATAAAATGGTATTTCTGAACATCATCACATTCACTTCAATAATGAAAACTTCATAGGATACCTAGTTTTAATGCAAACTGTTTCTATTGTTGAACAGTAGTATTTCTAAATGCTGTCTTTCCACTGCCTAGATAGATAGATAGATAGATAGATAGATAGATAGATAGGATATTTCCCTTTGTTCCATATATTCTGAGCACAAGTAATCTCCTAATTCTGCAAAAGGTCAACTTGATCCTCAGCCTTAAGTATCTAACACACCAGATGACACTCCTCTGATCATAAGAGCTGTTTCTTTCTTATGGCTTGGTGGCAATGATTACAAATTTATATCTGGGTTTGACAGTAAGCACATAGCCATAGCAGTGAGCTGGTGAATGGCCTTCAAGCCCCAGCAAAGGAACAAAGTAGACACACATAAGATGTGCTCCATCCTTTGGGGCTGGTGACCACGATTGCATACAAGTGTATGTCTCATTTTCCACTTTAAAGAGGGTTTATCCACATCTCCTATTTGATGTCCTGATGTGATTCAATCTATTCCTGTCTTTCTGTCATAAATCAAAACCTGGTAGCTCTTTGGCAGGGTCAGCGATAAGCTGTTTGTTTTGAGCAGTCAAAAGATGAAGATTAAACCAAGTCACAGGATATGTGCCTTAAGGATATTTGTTGAACTATTCTGGATCTGAGTGAATTAGACTGGCAACTTGCATTTCATTTTATAGTGTACTAAGCCAAAAAGGTCAATAGTGTTTCAAGGAAATTGTTAATTGAAGTTATCCAAATGAGAAAACTCTGTTCTTGAAAACTTTGTCCAGCACTGGTTTGTACTTGCAGTTATGAATTGCAGGACTAACATTTTGTCATTTTCACCCAGCTTGCACTGCCTATCAACTGGTATGGCAAAACATCTGATATTATAAGAATGATCCTTACTTGGTATTAGTCATCTACCTCCATTGTCTTAAATGGAGCTGTGCCACTTCGTAAGTCATTGAAGATCTACCCCTTTATGACTTCATTCTTATTCAGGAAAAAAAGTGATTTTCCTTATGATATAAATATTGCAATAAATTAAAATCCAAGTTTGCAGCTATGTCAACTAGTGTTTTGATCCTGTCAATTCCTCCTAGCTAGTCAGCTAGACTGGGTTGGGTCGATAGTTGGATGGGTGCTTCTCAAGGAATGACTAGTTCAGTTTGTGGTCTTCATGGTGGTAAGAGCACAGAAAGGGTATCTTTCAGTTGAGCTATAAAATGGAGGCTTTCACCACTTGTAGTCAATAAATCTCCCATGGCACTTTTTTTTCTTCATTAAACGAGAGGGTTGATGTTAACCCCCATGTCCTGGAAAAATGCCAACTCACAAAGCTTCAATCTGTCATTGACCTAGATTTCTTCTGCAGATTCAGTTGCATATAATGGTCTGCTACATTTCTAAAACTGCTGTGTGGCATTCCTGAGTCCTCGTCATACCTGCACCAACTTTGGTAGAAAGACAATGGCAACACTCCCACTGGCATCACTGGAGCAGGATTAAGCATTTACGCGGCTGCCACATTCTATCATGGCAGTAGCTACATTTTAGTGCAGGGTGAAGTGATCATAGCCGGGGATGCCTTACCGACTCTCAGTGCTGTTGTGTGGCTTAGTTAATTCATTCTTAGAAAGTGCTTCCAAAATCCTTGAATGAGTTCCATGTCTGCCCCATTTTCATATTGTTTAATTTGAATATTTAGAGGACTAAAGATTTTCCCATGATGAACACATGAAATGAAAAAATATAACACCAACAGAAACTGCTCAACACATACACATTCAACCACTGTGCTTGCAACAGAACTCCAGCCCCTTTTCTTTGCAGGAACTATGCCTTAGAGCAGTGGTTCCCAACCTTTTCTCTACCATGGCACACCTTGAGACCTTCGAATTTTTTGAGGCACACCACCATTAAAAAATACATGAATATTCAAATTAAATTACTTATGAATATTCATGAACCATGGCACAGTGTTTCGGAAATGCTGCTATCTGGGGTAGTAGGGGTAGCAGAGCAGCTGTGGCAAAACGGGAGATCAGGAGTCATGTGCAGTGGCAGGAGAAAGTCTGGAGAGCAGAGCAGGGCAGGGGTGGCAAAAGAGGACAAGGGGAGCCATGTGGGGAATAGCACAAGGATGGCAAGAGAGGAGAGGGGAAGGGAGAACAGGAGTGGCTTTGTGGGGGGGGGGCATGAGGCAACCTGGGGAGTGGGAAGGTAGGGCAGGGGACCATGGTGCAACACTCACTTCCCCCTTCTCTGGAGTGGCTCACTGCCACCCAGGGCAAATCCTCACCCCACTGCTGCTCCCCCAGTGGGTCCCAGCCTCCAGCTGCCCGTGATGGACCCTCCAGCCCCTAGCTACCCCCACACACACACAGCCATCACACCCCCCAATCAACCAGCCACCCCACAACCCCAGCCACACACCCTCTGCTACACATCCACTCCCACCCACCTCTGACACACACACACACACACACACACACCCAGCAGCCCCACCCCCAAAGCCCTTACCTGGGCTGTTTGTAGGATGGCTGACACAAGCTGCTCATCCTTGCAGGGGGAGATTCATACACTCCCTGCCTCCCCCAGCTCTCTGCTGGCTGGGCTTAAGATGGAGCCAGGTTTAAGGTAGAGCCACCTGAACAGTGTGTTTGGCCTGCTCCTTTAGGGGGACCCCTGGACCTCCGCGTTCCGGTGCCTTCCTCTATTTTTAGGGGCCAGAATGCTGCCTGCCTAAAAATAGGGGTGCCCAGAATTGTTCCAGTGCCTTCCCCCTTACTTTAACCCCTGCCTTTTCCCAGCCCTGCACAGCCCAGGTGGTTGGGCTGAAGAGGGAGGGAACATTAACTCCAGCTCTCGGGCATGCTCGCGGCACACTTTGGGTGTTCCCATGGCACACTGGTTGGGAACCACTGCCGTAGGGGATAACTTTCATTACATACCAACATACAAAGAAGTAGTAGCCATCTTATGTCAGCAACCCAGCCTTCACGCCTGGATGTCCAGGATCCAGAAGCGCAAAGCCCTCTTTTCATTCCTCACATGGGCAAAGGCAGTAAATGGGCTCCATCCTACAATTCCCTACTACACACACATGCTCACTGGCTTTCACACCCAAACTGGTACATCGGGCTGTCATCATTTGCTGGTTTTGCAAGTTACTGCTTCCCCCATCCCACCATTTGAGCCAGGGAAAGAGAAAGGAACTGATAGTAACAGGTGTGTGAGTCAATCACAGCATCTCCCACAGCTACTTCTGAGACTGAGGATTTTGCACATCATTCCTAGTTCAGAGCTATGCCAAATGCCACAATCTGACACCAAGAGCTTTTGGGAAGCAAATGACATATGCAGTTCAAAAGTAGGAATGAAAAAGAATTAAAGTTCTGCTAGATTAAAAAATATTAATCATGAACATTAACACTGAGTTATTAGACATATATGCAGAACATTTCATTTTTAACGTGGCCATTTTTTTTTTGACTATTCACTGCTTTTGACCTTATATTCCTTTCTTTATTATTCTGTTTAGACAAATAATTGAAATATTTTATTCATTAAAAAAAATCACAGAAGGAAACCACTTTTAAAATTAAAATGCTACACCAATGTGACATATTGTGATACCCTGACACACAATAATCCTACCCTTTTCCATGAGTAGTTTCATTGAAGTCAACAGAGCTAGTTTTTTTTGGGGGGGGGGGTTGTTTGGTTTTTTTTTTTTTTTTTTTTTTTTTTGAGTAACATAGAACTCATTTTAAATAGTGAGTAGAAAAATCTGGCCCAGAATTTGAAAGGATTTAACCTCTCCAGAAAAACTTCTTTCCCCTTTCTTTCAAACAAGGATGAAGGTACTCGTGCTAAAATACATTGCAAATTAATTCAGTTGTTCATGCTATCAAGGCTGTTTCCCACTCTGAGTGCAGAAGGTGGGAGCCCGCAACAGGCCTGAAAAGCCACTGGCCTTAAAGCCTGCTCTTAAATCTCTCCAAGGCCTCCAGTTCCTGGTCTTGGAGTGGTATCGCTGCCACCACTCAAATGCAAAAAACCTCTTGAAACCCAGGAAGGCGCACTTGGGAATTCCTTCCTGTGAAGTATCCTCAATTACTTTTATTCCTCTCTCAGGAGAGTGACTGAACTCCAGCTGCAATATGAGCTGAAACTGGAACAGAGTCCCCTTTAGTAGCTGCCTGTGCAGTCTGAGGCATGTGCACACAAACCTCTTGCCCTTCCAAGACACAGAACCAGAACTTACTTAAAAGGTAAAATCTTTAATTAAAAAGAACAGATAAAAACACAGAGAGTTGCTTCTCTGGGAATTAACTTAGGTAGTGATAGGGTAGGGGGAAGGAATACATGTGCTGAGCACAGAGAAATCTAAAAAACAAGCCAAAAACAAAGAAAATACCCTGACCGTATCTACATAAACATTCCCTGTTCTACCCACACCCGGTCAGTAACAAACTTAACTTATCTTTGCTGAGGATGTTGCTGGATTCTTCCTCAGGCCCCTCTGGCCTCCTCCTGATCCTACCAGGAGCTCTGCTGCATCCAAACAGGAACAGGCCAGGCTGCTGTTCCAATTCAAAAAGCTGTGCTTTGTTCCTATTGGCTGTCTTGGGACTCACTGACCACAGTGTTAACCCCTTCCTCCCCAAGGGTTACTACACATGCCATTTGGGCAGTGCATACGAAAGTGCTGACATCTAAGTTCCACATGTCTATGCCTTATCTCTGTGCACAGTTACAGTAGATGTGTACGTAAGTATAGACATAATATGAATGGATATTCAGATTCAGTGTTTTTTAAAATGCCATTCTGATGTTCTCTATAAAAAGTCTATGTGGCTAACACTGTTCTCTGTTATATATCTGCAAACCCATTAAATTAAGAGACAAGTGTTAATTTCAGTTATACTACTATAATTCCTTACTAATGCTGTTGCACCATATGAAACCATCTGTTAATCAGAAGTGCCCATTGATTTCAGTAACCAAAACAATGACAAAAATTATAGTCCACTGAAAGCAGTGGAGTTACTTCAGATTTACATTTGTAAAATGAGAATATTGTTCTTAGTGGGTTTAGCTAAGGGCAGAATTTGGTCCAGATATTTGTATACAACATTCAGAAGCTCTAATGTTGTATCTAAACTGAGTTGGTGGTCACAGAATTAAGCAAAGGAAAAGTTTGGCCCAATAATTTCAGCTGTCTATGCCAACTCTTGCATGAGGCTCAGCCATTCACATACATTTACTCACTAGAGTAAACACATATGACTCTATGAATGTAACAGAAACATACTGGCATTGGCAAAGTGTCAGTTAACTTCTTCACACCTGCCAAATGTAAAGTGTCCAGGAACTGCAACATATAAATGCTGTGCTGCTGGCTCCATCTATTTGTTCACAAACATATGCAGTGGGCCAAAGTCCTCAAAGCAGGAATGATTTGATGAGAAGACTTCGTTGGGCTTGTTTCTTCATCAAAAATGCTTTGATTCATTGAACCAAGTTTATTTCTGCCATAAAGTAAAATTGACTATTATGCAGAAGGCCAACATAAGGCCTACTCAACAGTTAAGTTCTTTGATAAAGAATTCTTAAATGGGACTTATATATTGTTCTGGACCTTCAGCAGGCCCTCTGCATGTGGGTAAAATTCACTCCTATGCAATGCAGAAGGTTATAAAAAGATTTTAAAAAATGGAGATTTTATCTCAAAACCAAAATAAAACCAAAAGAAACATTTGAAGTCTAATTTGTAGAAAAATCACACAATTTTCCCACTAAGGTACAGTATTTGGTTCTTAACTACAAGAAAGTTCAAGTGTTCAGGTAAAAGAAGGCACCTCCTTTATTACAGGACTGTAAGTTAGATCTCTTAAATCTATTATAAAGAGTAATTTTTAAGCAGTTTATACATAGATTTCATAATGTGTTAGGGGAACTAAAATAGATAACAAAACCTCACACTAGGATTATTTCCAATGTCTGAAATAGCTGTGTTATCAGTCCCAAATGGGCAGTAACAGTCAGTACTATTTCAGTAACACCACTTCAGATTGCCACATTGACAGTCTGTCCTCTCAAATGTTTCCTCAGCAGTAAGAAGCACTCACTGCAATCTGTTCACTTGCCAGCTGCATGCGTCATAACTACACTTAGAGTTGTTGCTTGGACACCAGGAGTCTGACCTTTACATTATACTACACCCTCATCCTACAACTCGTTTTGTATATGATTATTTTTTTTAAATTTACTCTTCATACGTGTAACAGTACTGGGATACCTGTGCATTTCGCTTTCCTCTGTATTACAACTCAGGACATATTTGTTTTTGTGTCATACTTTATCTTTCCCAGCTCAACAATAGGAGCTTTTGCTAGTACCAGCTGCTGGAGGAATGATGTGGAAACATCATTGGCTGCAGGGCCGCATTTCCAACCTGGTATTTTAGTTTTTACTGACATGAAGATCTGAAGTTGATTTTTTTTTGCATGACATGTTAAGCTTTTTACTGACATTAATTAAAATACCATAAACACCGCAACAATTTGACAAAAGTGTGAACTGGTGACATTTTGTACACAAGAATTTGGAATTATTCAATTATTTTAGTTGCAGTTAATTGATTAATTGGGTTGAGCACATGTAGGATATCCATTTTTCACAGTGGTCACTTCACTGTCTTCAAACCCTGCATTAAGAATAAAATTGATCTTTAAAGTGGTAAAAAGGAGATAGTCTTCCCTGGTGGGTAGAGCACAGAACCAGGACTCCCAGGTCTGCTCCTAGCCCTTCCACTGACAATCTGTGACTTCAGCTGAGTCTTGCGAAGTCTCTGTTCCTCAGTTTGGCCATCTGTAAAATGGGGCCATTGTTACTGCCACTTTTGTTCCTGTACAGTCTTACGGAAAGTAATAAAATTGCACATTTTTTTACTGACTGTAAATTTACAGGTGGTTGGCAACCCTGCTGCATGTTAGGGTTAGGGTTAGAGTTAGGGTTTTTTGTATGGTATCTTCATAATTGGCAGCCCATAACCCAGTCCTTACTTGTGACATCCTAGTGATAGCCTTGACTATAAATGCTAGTGTTTTCTTTAAGGTGTTGGTGTATATATATTCCAATTTCTTCCATCTAGTGTTTGCTAAGGCAATATGTGATCGGCCTCAACTTGTTTTTACCTTCTGATTTTCAGAAGTTCATTGGGATTTTGAACTATTGTTTAAATGCCAAAGGAGCGTTCTTTCTTTCCAGGATCTTCTGGTTTTGTTTGAAAGGAAAGTTAGTGGAAAGCTGGCCAGCACATTTTAAACATTAACATTCTTCCTATGTTCTGAAATGGGACAAATGTGAGAGTGCTCTTAAATAATTATTGATACTTGATTTGTCTCTAGCATGGTGTGTATGTTCCATAAATGGGAGAAGATGCCCCTTCTAAAAGTTGCTTGACAGTTTACATTTATGGGTGATTCAGAAAACACTGAAACTTTAATGGCTTTTGTCTGTACTCCTCAGGGAGTGCCCAAACTAGTTTGAATAGAGTGGGTCAGAGTAAAAGAAGCAAACAGTCACTCAGGAGAATTTTGGCTGGTTAAGAGAATATGAGTTGTGCCTTGTCTGTCCCTGTCACTTAAGATGCAAGTCTGTGTAAATTAATTTGTAGGGAAGTGTAAAGTAAGATGAGTCAAAATGTACAGACTGGTTGTAGTTTTCAAATCCTATTTCTCTGAGGTTTTGTTCCAATTAAACTAAAAATCTTTTGCTGTAAGAAGTCTGATGGTCACTACATAACTGGTCACAGACTCCAAAAGGAAGAAATGCAGATATTCAAAACCTGTCAGAGCTGTAGGGTAATAAGTGATAGGTATATATGGAGTGGCATACCCAGGTCTAGAGCCTTGTCTATATGGGGGAAATAGACCAGGACTGATAACCAAAACAATTGTTTCATTATAGCTATGTTGGTATAGCTTCCCTATGTGGACATTATTCCAGAAGACATGGGACTCTGTTCCATGTTGCTGTAGTTATGCTAGTCAATTTTCCCCTGTAGACAAGCTCTTAGAGTGGAAGAACTGCAAGATTCCCTCCTAAAGATCTAAGAGTAGGATGCAATCCTGAACATCGGCAGATTTTGAGGCTGCTGCTGGGGAAGTCAAGTTCCCTGCCCCCATACTCTCTCAGGCCCACCCAAGTTCCCACCATCAGGTCTCTTCTCATACCCCTCACCACAGTCATTGCATGGGTCTCTGGCTGACTTTCTCCCCTCCTTTCTTCCCCTACCCCTGCCTATCCTCCCCACTCCTCTCCCAGTATGATAGGTAGGTGCCTAAGTGCTCCTCCAAAGGTAGGAACTGGGTCAGTGTGGGATTGGGGCTGCTGTAGAACGACTCACTCACTAGCCTGTTCCTCCTTCCCTGACTCACCCAAGTGTTAGGGGTTATATTAAACAGATTGCCCCATCAGGAAGCTTGGAAGAGGCACAGGAAGTTTGGGAAGGAGGAAGGAGGGGTGCAGACAGCGTCTGTGGGAGGAGGAGTCCCATAAAGTTCCAGTCTCCTGTGATCCAGGAGAAGTGCATATGAATGAAAGGTTAATTGTGAAAACACTTAGCACTTCTAAAATACTTTCCATCAAGGCACCTAAGCAAAAATGTTGAAGTAAGCTATAAAATACTCTGAGACTGGCAGGTATTATCCCTGTTTTTGAATAGGTTATTCTAGTTCACCAAAACAAAAAAGGAGTCTTGTGGCACTTTAAAGACTAACAAACTAACAAAAATAAATTTGTTAGTTTATAAAGTGCCACACAACTCCTTTTTTGTATTGCAGCTAGGCAGTGAAATGGAAACTTGAGACTTGACTAGAGAAGACTTCTTTTGTTTTGCTAAGAAGGCTGATGTCAGCCTCACTCTGCCTAAGGGCATAGCATGCTGAACTTTATATAGTACACGCAGCTAACTTCCGGAGCAGCTGAGAGAACCAGGCTGCATGGAGTATAAAAGCTTCCCAACACAGAGGGAAGCCAGCAGGGGAAGAAGTTGGGCCAACACAGCCAGTCAGGGAAGATCCTGCCTCCTTATGCCTTCAATAAACTCCACCCATAAAAGGATGCACTCCAAGAGACTAGGTAGGAGGCAGAGATGCAGCTAGTCCCATAAGTGTGACACCAGGCTTATTCAGCTTTCCAGGGTTTTAGTCATTATCTTCTTAAAAGACTTTAGAGTTCAGGAAAGCACTTTATTTGGTTTTCATCATGAGGCAACTCTCTGCTGGTTTCACATGCTCTCAAAAAGTATGCACTTCTGCATGTGATGCTCACTGAACTACCATACTCCCGTACATTCCTGGTGTAAACTGCTTTCAGGACTTCTGCAGGCCTGACCTGAGAAGACCTCACTTTGCATCACATGTTCCTCACTGGAATCATCTGGGTAATTTTTTTCTCTCTCCAGAGAAGAAGTTGGAATGAATTCAAGTCTCATGTGATTATGTCCTGTTCATTCTATGCTTCATTTGCTTTAACACAGACACACTGTACTTGCCACAAATATTTTGTAAATACCATCAGTAACATAATTTAGTTCTGGTCAAAGGATGGTTGAAGATTTTTTATATGTTGATGTTACTTTTGAATTATCTTGTTTCACCTAGGTACAAGACTCTATATAATTTTTCGAGAACACAATGAACCTCATTAAAAATGTTACATACAACAAATGAAAATTATATAGTGTTAAAGAATCAGAACATCATCATTATTGTAAGTAGTATTTCAGGATATGCAATTAACTTCAGATCACTAGGTAGAAGTAAATCCTCCCACTTTCTTAATGAAAGTGTATTTCAAATTACCAAAGACAAGTACATCATGCTACTAGGTCTTCAATTTCACTAACTCCCACTTATTCAGGAAAAATTCTTAATGCCTTTAGTTTTTCCCACCATACTTTTTCCTAATGTCAATCAAAATAAGCATTTTTCTCTTATCCCACTGTTTGCAAAAGAAAAAAAATCCTTTTGCTAGGGAAAAATGGGGGGAGACCCTAGTTTTCCTAAGAGGTTAACAAAAATTAAAAAATCTTTACCTTAAACTAGGCAGCAAGAAATGAGCACTCCCAGAAATTTGAACAGAACCAATAGTGTAGATGATTAAACACACATGCCCAAAAATCTGCTCTGTTATACCAGTGTCCCCAAAGTTATTTCAGAATTACATTGGCATAGAGTAGAATTTGACAATTAGAGAGGTTTCTTATCTCTTAGGGACAGATTGTAAGTCTTACACACTTTGCCTGCATCTTCTATCGCTTTACATATTATATCTGTGACATGTGAGTGCCACATGAGTAAATACTGTAGTAAAATGCTAATAAATCAAAATGGAGTGTTTAACACCCACTTTGCACAATATAATTGAATATCCAAGGATCCTTCAGAGATCTGTACTGGGACCAACACTGCTGACATTCATACATGATCTGGAAAAAGAGATAAACAATGTGATGGCAAAACTTAAGGAGTCCTGTGACACTTAAAGACTAACAGATTTATTTTTTGCATGAGCTTTTGTGAGAGAAAATTCCCACTTTGTCAGATGCTGCAAAGATGGGGGAACTTACAGTAAGTTCCCCCATCTTCGAAGCATCTGACGAAGTGGGATTTTTCTCACATGAAAGCTCATGCAAAAAATAAATCTGTTAGTCTTTAAGTGCCACAGGACTCCTTGTTTTCTTTTTTGCTGGACTAGACTCATACGGCTGCCCCTTTGGAACATAGCAAAACTTGTAGATGATACAAAATTAGTCAAGGTAGTTAAACACAAATCTGACTATGAAGAATTACAAAAGGATTGCAGTAAATTGGATGACTGGGCAATAAAACAGCAGCTGACATTCAGTGCTGATTAATGCAAATTAATGCACATTAGGAAACATAACACTACCTATACATACAAAGTGAGGGATCTAAATGATCTGTTTCTACTCAGGAAAGATCTTGAAGTTTTTGTGGATAGTTCTCTGAAAACGTCTAGTCAGTGTGCAGCATCTCTCAAAAAAGCTAACAGAATGTTCATAGTCATTAAGAAGGGGATAGATACAACAGAAAATATCATAAGGACACTATATAAATCCATAGTATGCTTACACTTTGAATACTGCATGCAATTCTGGTCAACCCATCACAAAAAGAGATATATTAGAACTGGAAAAGACAAAGAAGAGCAACAGAAATTATTAACAGTTATTTTTGTATGAGGAAAGATTAAAAAGACTAGGATTCTTCAGCTTGGAGAAGAGATGACTGAGAAGGAGTACTACCAGAGCAGTAACTACAATCTGCCACGCCTAGGGCGCATTCTGATTGGAATGCACCCCTCACAATAGCTGTCACCTAGGGCGATCAGCGCAGAGCATGCCCTTTAATGAAGCAGCTCCACCGTGCCTGGAGCAAAGACCCTCTTACCCTGCAATAATTACAGTTCTGAGTATACAGCTGTCCATAAAACCATGGAGTGGAGAAAGTGAATAAAAAATTGTAAATTACTCCTTCACAAAATGTAAAAAATCCAAAGCCACTGTGTGAAATCAATAGGCATCCAGATTAAAAACAAGGGTGTTGGTTGCACTGGGCACAAGTGGCACAAGCTCCCCCCAGTCTCAGCACCACTGCCCTGACCCTGGCTGGGGCCAAGCTGCCAAGGTTGGGGCCCAATCTGGCTTCTGCCAGCCCACCACACCAGCCAGATCTGACTCTGACACAGCCAGGAGGCCAGGCCACCAATCCAGCCTTAGCCTCAGCTGTTGGTGTGGGGCCACGTCACTATGGCAGTGAAAGCTGCCACAAGGCTGAATTGGGCCCAAAGACTGAACTGGTCCTAGGAGGCCTTGAGCCCATGCCCCAAGAGATTTTTGGGGCCAATGATGCCCCGGATTTAAAACAAACAAAAGGAAGCACTTCTTCACACATTGCATAGCCAACCAATGGAACTCATTGCCAATGGATGTTGTGAACCCCAAAAGTAAAACTAAAGTTAAAAAAAAGATGTAGAGATTCATAGAGAATAGGTCCCTCAAAATACTCAGGGGTGTGACCCTGTGCTCTGAGTGTCCCTAGTCCCAGATACAGAAACTGGGAGTGGACAACAGCAGATGGATGACTCAATGATTGCCTGTTCTGTTAATTCTCTCTGAAGCACCTGGCTTTGGCTACTGCTGGAAGTGAGGATACTGTGATAGATGTACCATTGGTTTGACCCAACATGGCTATTTTTATGTTCTTATCCAAGTTATAAGGCATTGGAGAATTATATCTTTCTGAACAGTTCTGCTCTACACAACGGTGTTGGGATCAGGTGCTTAGTAAGTAATCAATTAAAAATCTATGTCCTTGGAGTCACTGGAAAGTCCACTATAATATAAATTAAGGGGGGGTTGGAATTGAAAATTACTAGGACATTAACAATAGCCTGAGGTATAAATGAACTCAGATGCTTATAACTATAGTAATTTTTACTCACATGCACAAAGTTAACCAACTGCCGAATCTGTGGTCAAGAAAGAATTTTCCCCTGGGGAATGCTGGCAGAGATCTTCACATTTTTTTGCCTTCCTCGAGTGTACTGAGTCAGAGATCAGCCATTCAGATCAGGTGAGCATGCCCACATGATCAAAAGCTTGTGATTTCAGGAGTTCACATTGCTGGATATTGCTTCTTCCTGCTACTTTCTTCCACGTTTCTGTGCATTTATGATCACAGATAGTCATAAACATGGTTCAGTTAAATAAAATTTTAGACAACATTTTTTTAAAATTTGCCAATCTTACAAAGGGCATGTGGCTCCCCACTCTAACATAGCCAAAGTATAAAGAAGATAAATACATGTGTGTGGTTCATTAATTTAATTAAGTCACAGTTATACCAGTTTTTCCTGACTAATTGGAAAGGATAAGATGTTGGCAGGCCATTTAAATATTCCATCTTTAGGTTTGTAAAAAGACACTGCAATAAATAATCAGTTTTCCTTCAATTTACACTTTCTATTTCACTGAGAGAGAAAAAATGCAGATTTACTTAAGTTACAAAAGTAAAAAAGCCCACACAAGACAAAATGAGTGAAGAAAAGAACTAATGTTTTATTTTTAATTTAAAATTGCAAAACTATTTTTTATTGTGAATGTAGCAAACTAGCATCTGAGCTCTAAAAAGTTTTAAAGGAGACATAAGGTATCAAATTAGCATTTTGAAAAGTTAGAGAAGTGTTCAATTAACATGATGCCTGTTGACAAGATAGAGATCCATCTGGTCAATAAGCCATCATTAAAAGCATTGTAAATACAGTGAAACCTTAGTTTGGATCACCTCAGAAATGCAGGTTGTTCATAACTCAGAAATGTTTGAATCTCTGAACAAAATGTCATGTTATTCTTCAAACTGCACATTGATTTAATACAGCTTTGAAACTTTACTATGCAGAAGAAAAATGCTGCTTTCCCTTTATTTTTGTAGTAGTTTATATTAAACAATACTGTAGTATATTTCTTCTTTTTCTTTGATCTCTGTTGCTGTCTCATTGTGTACTTCCTTTTCAAAATCAGATGTGGTTGACTGGTCAGTTCATAACTCTGGTGTTCATCGCTATGAAGTTTACTGTATGTGTGTTGATATGTATTTACCCCCTGAATGTGTAGCTCTGAAAGTATGCATTTTCAAAATCAGGGTTTGCATGAAATGAAGGAACTCCCACATTCACTATATTTTTTCCATAAAATGTTAAGTTTTGAGATCAATTGATTGGGCTTGTCCACACAACCGATTCCCATGACATTTCTTCTGGATTCCTGAGTATTTGAGCCTAACAATTGTTTGCAAGTGTTCCTGGGAACACACATAAAGCTACCTCACTATCCTCCATAACGTTCTTCCTTAAAACTCTCCATTTTTGAGATGCTTACAAAAATCTTGACGAGAATATGACCTCTGGTATCCCAGTACTCCTGCTTATCATACTGACTAATATTATTTCATTTTTTCCTTGCCCATTCTTGTCTGAATTTATTTGTTTTATCTTATACATCGATTATAAGCCCTTTGGTGGCAGGGATCATCTTGCTCTGTGTTTATACTACACTTGACACAATGGGTTGTGGTTTGTGACTGGGCTACTAGGCACTAAGGTAATACAAATTAAAAACTAAAAAGCCACTTTAACTTATTTTCAGGTCTTTGTGGATGCAGGTCAAGAGATAAACCCCTAGAGGGAGAGTGGACTGGACATCCATTAGTCAATAGATTGGGTAACAGATCACAGTTCCAACCAAGAAGAAAACTCTAAATTGAGAAGTGCTTAAATTCATGGAGGACGAGTTAGAAAAAAGAAATGATGTATTACAAAATCCATTGAGATGAAAGGTTGATGTGATGCTAGGAAACTGCAGGGCCTGTTTGGGACCTTTAGAATTTTGGACTATAGATAGCGCAGAATCAAAATCTAAATCCTGATCTGGACATCAGATCCCACAAAATGTAGGTATGTTCAGATTAAGTGGTTTGGTTGGGCTAAAGATCAACATATCTCCTAGGTGAACACTTCCTCTCTAGTATCAATGTTCTTTTACATTAAAAAAAAAACAAAACAAGAAGTTATGTGGCACTTAAAGACTAAGGGCATGTCCACACAGGCTTCTTATTTCAGAACAACAGAGGTTGTTTCGAAATAAGAAGTGGCATGTCCACACGACACACCGTTATTTCGAAACCATTAAACTTTGCATCTAATCAAAAAGCCGTTGTTTTGAAACGGTTGTTATGAAACAACGGCATTTGGACACATTGTTTTGAAACAACACTATTGTTTCGAAACAACTGTTTCGAAACCTCATGTCCAAACAGCCTTATTTCAAAATAACCATTTCAAAACAATGGCTATTTCAAAAGCAGGCTTTCCCTTAATTCGAATTAACTTATTTCGAAATAAGGACTTTATTTTGAAATGGGTTATTTTGAAATAAGGATGTATGTGTGGACATAGCCTAACAGATTTATTTTTCACATAAGCTTTCATGGGAGACAATCCCATTTCGTCAGATGCTTCGTCACCCATCTTCGAAGCATCTGGTGTAGTGGGATTTTCTCCCACGAAAGCTCATGCGAAGAATAAATCTGTCTGTCTTGAAGTGCCACATAACTCCTTGTTTATTTTTGCTAGACTAGACTAACATGGCTATCCCTTTGGAAACTGACTTTTACATAAAGTCTCTTTTCAACTCACCTCAGTAAAGCAACAAATCAGAACAGTAATAAGTTAATGCCAGCTCTGTACCAAGCAGAAGGGCCATGAGATTGCTAACCCAGAGGAAAGTAGTATTGTCTCATTTTACAAGCAAGGAAACTGAGGCACAGGCTGAGTCTCCTTTAAGACCCTGAGGTCAAGTGGATTAGACAGGGATTGGAAGGCCAAGAGATCTAATCTACTTATTGTTATTTATATTGGCTCACTTTAACACTCGGGATCAGAACTTCTACCTGCAAGATGGGGATGATTATTATTTACCTGCCTTATGAAGATGTTGGGAAGCCTAACTGAAGCTTGCTGAATGTCCCGAAGGCAGAGTGCCCATCAGTTGCAAAGATAGGACTGTGACTTTAGAGTTCAGACTAGGTTTCCCACTCCTGTGCTCCTTCTTCTAAGAAATAGGGCTTCTGAGGAGCACTTCTCACTCTGGATTTATTTACAATTTAAGAAGCACATCTACTGGCACATTTCACAGTTCCAAAAATGTTCTGCAACCTCCAAGGGCTTCCTAGACTCTGTAAAAACTGCACAGATGCAGACAATAATATAGACATGCATCATTTCTGGTAAGTTAGATGTTCAGCCAAAACCCTACTTATTTACCCCTCACCGCCAAAAAAAGGAGTTAAGAGGCACCAATACCAGTCCTTACCATGAAAAGCAATACAGGGTTTCTAGCTGAAGCCATTTTGACATTGTGACATGCTAAAAAGAGCCCTGGGAGTTCAAAAATGAGATGATCTCAATTCTCGAATGCTTATCTCCAGAATGCCTTGTCTGATTTACTTCTGTGTTTCCATACACATTCTACTCTGGCATAAATCCGGCAAGTAAGTTTTCAGGAAGAAGTTTTACTTTGGCTAAGCTATTGCAAGTGTCAGTGTTGGACTCATAATGGGAAGCTGGTAAGACAGTGGCATCAGTGGCCAGGATGGACCACTATGACCATGCCAAATTCTCAACAGATTTTAATGTCAATAGAGTCAAACCAATTTACACCAGCTGAGAATATGACCTATCCAGTCTGACCTTTTGCATAACTCAAGCCAAAGATTTCACCTGCTAATTCCTGCAACAAACCCAGTAGCTCATAGTTGAATTAATGCATATCTTTTAGGAAGTATTCTAACCTTCACTTAATTACTCTCAAGTGATTAAAAATTTACCACATCACAGATAAATTGTCCCCAAACATTAATTATTAGCATCTCCATTAAAAAGATGTGTTCATATGAGTTGGTAGAAATAAATCTCATTATTTTTTTTATGCATCTCTTCTGGAACCCTGTTGTGGTAAAGACAGCTTTGCTGTTCTCTTGTTTGAGAATATCACTTTATGTACATCTGATTTGTGAGCGTTCAGTCCTGCCTCTGGGCTAGACCATGGCAGGTATGCGCTGCCTATGCTCTTTCTGGGGTAGTGCCTCCCTGAAGTTCATCCTCCTTGCAATACAAGTCATAAACTGAAACTATCAGAGCACTGAATTATTTAGCATGAAAGTAGCTATTTTCTCAAGATAACAATGAAAATTATATCCAGATATTGCTTACAAGTAATTGAGTTAATTCACCTTATGAAAGAAGAGCTACTTTAACGGCCTCAGCAAAATGTGCACATGCCTTAATGGGCTAACTACCATTTTATTAGTGTTACTCTTCTGCTTCCTCATCTCATGCCGCCTTATTAGTATTACCTTTACTTATCGTGCAACACCTAAAGTTAGACCATAGATTCTTTGAGCAAGGACCAAGTCTTTGTTCTGCAAAGCACTTTCACACACTTATTATAAATTAAATATTTCTAGCAAGAGACTTGCAAAAGCACTCAGCATTGAGTTAATTCTATTCCCAGTGAAGTCAATGAGAGTTTTAATGTTTAACTCCATTGTGAGCAGAGTTTGGCAAATTCAAAGCACTTTCAAGAATCCCAGTTGACCTGTAAAATGTAATAAAACCAGATTAGTACATTTTGGTTCAGAGTACTTTAATCACAGAATAGCTTTACATGCAGTGGGGAAGGCACTTTCACAATCTAGTTTGCTCACCACTACCTTGCTCCCATGGTACTGTAGTTGATCATTTCTAGGTAATCAAGCTTCTGCAAACTAACAAGGTTGTTTAGTTCATTAGGCTTTTCACATCTCACTGTTCATTGTCATGTTGTTCCTAGGAAATGGTGTGGTCTCATAGATCAGCAAGAGACTTTGAAGAAGAAGGTCTAAGTTCTACAACTGGAGAGCAATTCAATTACTCTCTTTTCCACTATGGAGAAATATTTAAAAGTTGCTGGGCCTAAGAAAGAGTAAAAACAACTCTACAGGTCAGCGGTTAGAACACCCACCAGAGAGGTAGGAGATCCAGGTCTTGTCCTCCTGCTCCAATCATTTTTATTATTTATCAACAATTGAACAACTTTAAGAAAGAAGGAGTCCCAACACCAGATTATCCCATTGTTCACTGATTGCCACCCTCTCCTGAGAGGTGGGAAATCTCATTTAAATCTTCTCTCCCATTCTGGATATACCACATCCCAGGTGGGTGCTTTGACCACTAGACTAAGAACTGTAAATTGGGCACCACCACCGCTCCTCTTCCTCCAGTCATTTTGTGCAGCACACAACACACCGCCACAAAACACCACTTAGGCAGCTAAGCTCCAGGGGACTAGTTCTCACTTATGCATCACCAAGCAGAAATATGCACCTCTGTTCAGCAAGGAATTAGGTACCTACATCACAGAGAGGGATGAGGCTGAGCACAGATCCCTCTCATAGGAATCTCCAATTGGCTAGTTTAGGTGTCTCCCCATCTAGCATTCAGGCTTTTGTCCATTACATCCTAAAGATGCCTGTCTCTCTCCATTCATTCCACAGAGAGCTTCAGCACCTACCTCAGGTTTGTGACTTGCAGTGTCATTCCTGTGATTTCTAGCCACCATGATGTACAGCACTGCAATGCCTAAGTATGTGATAGATCCCATGCTTAGCTAATTAGAAGTCCAGTTAGTTAAGTCCAACTAAAAGTACAAGTAATCCACTAACACACTGAATAATTACGAGATCTCTGTCTAGGTTATTAGCCAAATTTCTTTACTTGATCCTTCATTTGCAAATGATTATCATTGCCTATTGTGAGTTTTTCCTTCCAATCTTGGGCCACCAACCAATCCTCACTCTTCTGAAACAATCAGTGGGGGATTAGGCTTCCAAAGTTCATCTCAAATTGGACAGAACTGGACTGTTACACTGCTGTTCCCCTGTAGTTTAAGAGACAGCCAGTAACAAGGGAGGCTTTCAGAGAGTTGGTTTTATTAAAAATATATACATAATTTGGATGGGGTCATTATTACTATTGTTTCTCAGCCTGAGTAGAAAATTAATTCTCTCAGCTAATCTTCACAGGGAACCACAGTCCATCTACAATGAATGCAACTCCAAGGGGGAAAGCTTCTTAAGGATCAGGACTTTACATACTGGGTGGGAGGGGGTTTGGGAAAAGGGTAGTTCTGCTCCTCACTGTTCTACTGTCCAGTGAAGCTCTACAGCCTGGATGCTAAAGAGCAAAATTAACTTGTATCTATGGAACTGAATGATATATAGATCAGGATAAAGAAACACCTTGCTTGGAACTCTGGGATAGTCACTTATAGTTGCCATTAACATTAATAGGTGTTGTGTGTAACAGATCCACATGTAATATACCTGAAACCCCTACAGTTTCAAAGCACTGAAGAGTTTTAGCTATGTGAACTCCATTAAAGTCAGTGGGATTCATGGAGCTAGAACCCTGCTAGCTCTTTGAAGACTTCACTTATTCCTCCTGAAAGCATTAACACAAATTGTTGAAGTATTGACCTGCGTGAAGATCAGAGTGGACCACGGTTAGTCTCAAATAAAAAGGGGGGGGAGGAGTATGTCCATTTAATTATAAATACCTTTCCAAATCTACTGCTCAGAGTGTTGGATTGCTGTTATATGTCTTGTTATGACTAGTTATGACTAATACTTGTGGATCACAGAGAGCAGGGAACTGTCAAGAAATCACTCCCCATGGGTAATTCAGAAGCCAGGAGGAGGCAGAGCTATGGCTTATTTCCCTTTCTATAGCAGCATGCAAAAAAAACTAAGTAACTGCAGCGAGCAGGCTGCATAGTCTTGCTGTGCCTGGGCTATTCAGGGGAAAATGTGAATAAATGCAGACTAGTTGCTATTGCCATTATTTGGCCCTTACACAGTTGCCATTAATTTTTCTTCTTTCCCATTTTATCATGCAAAGTTAAATTGGCAAGTATTCTATTGCAGAAAAGACGTAAAAGTAGAAAGGAACATCATAGTATTATTTGTTGTGTGGTCTTGAGTTTGATGTTGGTTTTATTTCTTTCAAAGGTTTGAACCATCTTAACTGTCACCTTCATGTAGTTTTTTCTCTATTATCTCTCCCTCCATTTTTAAGGTTGTTTTTCATAACAGAGTTGGATCCTTTCAGTGATTATTTGGAAATAAAAACCTCAGAAATACACAAGATATAAAGCTTCAAAATGACAAAATATACTGGTAGATATAAAGCAGAAGACTTAGGTGTTATTGTCTACTACCTTACTTGTATTGATCCTCAATTACTTTGCCTTCTATTGATTTAATCACTAATCCTATAAAATCCTTGTGCAACACAATTATTTTAGCTGTCGCTTAACCGTCTAGAGCCAAAGCTTGCATTTCTAGTACACACTATATCATGCCTTGTAAATTCAACTAGATTGCAGAGGATATGAAAAACACTGGGTCAGATCCCTAGCTGTTATAAATCAGCATAGTTCTGTTGATGTTGTAGAGGCATATCTATTTACCTGTGCTGAACATCTTGGTCTCTGCTCCTTGTTATACCTTTAGATAAATTGTGAAAAACCATTGGGCTTTGGGACTAATATTGAGAAGTATGAAGTGCCTCTCAAAAGCTCTTTTTCTACAGATTGATGGCACTTAGCATCTCTAGAGGTGGAGGAGGATTGTGTCTTAAAGTACTGTACATCTTTGTTATGAGTTTAATAAAGTAGGGACATATTTTATGGTGCATTTAAGTATACCAGGGGAAAAAATTCAGCTGGCAGTGAAAGCGTAAGGGAAGCAGGTCACCTCAAAGAGGAGCAAGTCTACAGGCCTTCCATAACCTACTAAAGGAAAAGTTATATGAAATGGCCAAGAAATACTATTTATAAGAGATCCTGTGACCTTTGCTGCACACTTAAAAATGTAAAATAATAAAAAGATGAATAAAAACAAGAAGCTATAAAACTTATATTCAAAGTGGGGAAACCACAACAGTCAGTCAAATGAAAAAAACCTATTTTCATGCCAGAGCAATCTGAGATGTTAATTTCACAAATCAAGCCTTTCTTAAAAGCAGCCTTAACTCTCTCTCTGTTTCTATTCATTACAGCATTGTATTATTTGTACAACATACATGCAGCAATACAAGATGTTATGTACATATTCTTGAGCTTCTGTTTACTGTATATACACTGTACATGGGCACCTATGACTTGCTGGCTCTCATGATATTCCACATTCCTAGAATTTCACAGGGGCACCAAGTAGAAGACTCTGAACCCTTAACTGTAATAGCACTGTTCTGTTACTTGAGCCAAAGGACATTTGTCTACCGGTATATCTAAAGTACACTGTTGTCTTAAATTGATACTGGCTTACAAATCATGAAGTGAGTCTTTAAAAGATGGGTTCTTTTTATTTGCCTCCTGGCTTCTGAGCTATTAAGTTTCAATGTGGTTCATGTTTTCAGGCTTAGCTGTGCTGTCATGAAGACTGGAAACTTTAAAAAAAAGATAGGAGCCAGGATTCTCATGTAACCCTTCAGGAGCTGGGAATTTAAGAGGGACACCAAATACCATGGGAGTTGATTGTGCTAAAAGTGACATAGAACCTAGAGTACAGGATACACAGCTTTGAATCCATTTAAGAGTGTGGTGGCACATACAATGTGCCAGCTCTTTCACTTTTACTACAAGTCTCACAATACTTGTGATGGTTAGTTTTTGTTTTCAGGATCTTCTGCTGCCTTTTCCTGATGAATCTTTATGCTAATGTCCATAATCTCCTTTTTATTGAAGCAACAGTGACCTCGGTGAAGATAGGTACAGTTTCCTTACAGTCTCTGCATGTGGATGTGTGGCTGACCCACAGTAAAGAAAGAAGATAATTCTCACAGTTTCCAAAAGACCTAAAGCCAATCTCCCCCCAGACAGCTTGGCCATTTTGATATTCTATTCATAGGAAGCTGCACAGGATGCAGAGTGAGATTACAGAATGTGGGGAGACAGGAAGACAGGAGCAAGGTGTTACACTGGCTGGATTAAGGCGAACATTTATGACATTACTTAAAACCAATGTCAAAATTACAATTCATATGAGATATGTCGTGACAGATACCATTATAAAGGTTATAATTTACTAAGTTCAATTATATTGTTTGTGTGTATGTGTCATTTGTATTGGATGCCCTGGATATATTTGATGTATCTGTATTTTATCTTGTGACATATCTTTGGGCAACACCCGAACAGAATGCTGTAGCACTAGCTGCTTGATGGCCCATTAAGAAAACTCAGGTACAGTGGGCCCAGGGGAAAATTTGGGGATACACCTGATGAGTCACCAAGACTTACTCATGTGACCTGGACTCCATCTTATTCTTGTAAATTTCCCCAAGAAGCATGACAAAGACAAAGTAAAAGGCAGCCACATGACATCCACTTTGTCTTAATCATCAGTCTTTACTTACCTCTGGATGTACTCATCTCCATCTAAAGTTGTGAAACAAAGTATTGAGATCCATCCAGGTACTGGCTGTACATCAGAGGGACCATACACACCTGCAACTCCACCATTCTACTGGCAACTTTATATGTATGGACTTTTAAGTCACTTGTTATGCTTGTGATTGCTTTAATCATTTAACATTTCTGTTATAGTTTGTTTCCTTTTATAGTAAACCTTTAGTTTTAGTTAATAAGGATTCACTGGCAACATGATATTTTGGGTAAGATCCAAAGTTATATTGATCTGGTAATGTGGTTCACCTTTCAGGGTCAGGAGAACCTTTTAGGTAAAGACCATAGAGTTTTAAGCAGAAGCATCATTTTCCCAGAAAAAGACCCAGGGCCCCAGGCTCCTGCTGCTGCCAGCCTGGCCTCCAATCCCTGGTCGGGGATGGGTGAGGCAGTGCCTGCGAACAGGTGTCCTGGCCCCAGAAACCCAACCGGGGATGGGGCCAGAAGAGGCAGGGGGGGACACCAGCCATTTGGGGCACTGGCACTGGGACTCAGGGTACGTGCCCCCCTGTGTCAACAATGACCCTGGTATTAAGTAACTAATCTCTTTACTGGACCTAACAGTTGACTGGGAGCCAGAGACTGAAATGCAGTAAACAGAGCTGTGTATCAGTTTTAGCTTCTTGATAACCGATCCAAGAGTAACTAGCATGGGGAATCAATAGCATTGTTTTCAGCTAGCTGAAAAGTCTCACTCCTGGGTCACTCACCAGTGACGGGAGAATCTACCCTCCTTTTGCAGCTTGCTCTATTCTTGGCATTTTCAGGTGGCTTCCCTAAGTCTGGACAGGTCACAAAGGGTTATGCAGTAAACAGGAATTTGACAAAGGGGATGACTGAGGATATAAGAGAGACAGGTAGAAGACACAGGGAAAATGTGAGATGTGTGCAGGGAGCAAAAAGATTACAAAGCATCGGGAGGGGATGGTGAGATAATGATAAAGGAGGGAGACTGATGATAGAATAAGGCTATGTGCACACATACATCGTGATTTTGATATAAATTATTTCGAAATGAGTTATCTCAAAATAAAGTCCTTATTTCAAAATAAGTTAATTCCAATTAAGAAAATGTTAATTCGAATTAAGGGAAAGCCTGCTCTCAAAACGTCTGTTATTTCAAAATGGTTATTTCAAAATAACGCCGTTTGGACATGTTGTTTCAAAACAGTTGTTTTGAAACAATGGTGTTGTTTCGAAACATGTCCAAACGGCATTATTTCGAAATAATCATTTTGAAATAACAGCTGTTTCAAAATGATGGTTCTTATTTTGAAATGACAGAGCCTGTCATTTTGAAATAAGAAAATGTCGTGTGGACCTAATCTTTTTTATTTCAAAATAACCAGTGTTATTTTGAAATAAAAGAGACATGTGGACATACCCTAAGTCTCCTCTAGTGAGACTCATATTTGTGTGTGCATATAAAAGGATAATCATGATGTCAGAGAATGCCCATCTGTGGGTGGCCTCCTCATCCTAATTTGCACTTCTGTGGGTGGCCTCGTCTTCGTTCATTTTCATCTCAAACTGCCATTTAGCAAGTTCATGTTCTTCGGCTTTCTGCATCTCTATATCTTGGAGTTCTCTCTCTGCCACTTGCAAGCAGGCTACCTCTAACTTCGCAAGCACCTTGTTCATCCCTGTATTTATTCCCTCACCTGAAATAAGCAAACAGAAAACAAGAAACTGTGGCCTCCTGGCTATTCAGCAAATACACATATGACTCACTCAGAACTGCACAATTAAAGCATCAGGCTGGAACACCAAAACCCTGCTCACTTCACCACTGTCACAGGGTGCTCCCCAGATGTGACATCGCAAATCCCACTCCTGAACCCTGATTTGCCCTGCTCTGTCAAGTGACCACTCACTCCTGAGTCAGTCTACTCCAGCCTCTGGCATGCAACCATTCCCAACCGGTGGTATTTGCCCTCTGGCTACTCGAAGGACAGTCCCCCAGCAAGTACCCCCAACCCCAGTTACCACACTAGGAGCTACTGTCTACAGATATTGGGGCTCTCTCCCAGTTACCTTACACTCAAATCTGTCCATTTGACAAAGAAATGGATTGTGCCCAGCCCCCTTCACTCACACCCTCTAAAGATCATACAGCTTGAGATAAAACTACTACTAGTTTGATCAGATTATAACTCTAAGTGAGAATATGACCAGTCATGGCAGAATCACACTATAAATGAGTCAGAAGAGACCACAAGGAAATAAAAGGTGAAATACTCATGCTAACCTAATACATCTACTTAAACTAATCTCATAGTCTAAACAAGTTTATGCTCAAGGCGTTTGGCTGTTAGGTGTTTGCACAGCCAGCCACTGCCTGTGGCCACGCACGGTCCACATCTTGCTTGAAGTTGTTTCAAGATGAAGAGTCTCAGCTCAAAACCCCCCAAAATCTTCCAGTTCTCTGTCTTTGTTTCCAGCACTCCTCTCACCCCTCCCCTTACAGCAGAGGTGTTGCCTTTGTCTCTTCTCAGCCACTGCCATTAGCATGCCTTTGTATCTTTGAGGCCCCCTGCTGCTGGGAGAGCTCTGCGGGTCACTCAACCCCTTCAGAAATGCTCAACAGACTTTTCCATTGGTACATGACATAGCATATCACACAATATTTATTACAGATCTCTAATACTGGCATCAGTATGAGTGAAAAAAACCCAAGGAGTCGTGTGGCACTTTAACAGATTTATTTTTCTCATGAGCTTTCGTGGGAGAAAATCCCACTTCGTCAGACTCATGACGAAGTGGGACTCGCTAACTCTAATGCAAAAAATATATTTTTTTCTCTTAATGTGCCACACGACTCCTTGGGTTTTTTTGCTGGACTAGACTAACACGGCTATCCCTGTGGAACTCAGTATGAGTGACCAGTCATCCTAATATTCCACATAGTATCACATATTGCTCGGTAGCTAACATGTTTTGCAGGCTAAGATCTGAGTTTTATCCTTCCTGACTCTGTGAGGTTCTAAGGAATACCGCTGAGCAATATAATGACAGCTGTCAAATAATGTGTGTCAAGATAAGGTGTATATATAAGAAACAGTAG
>ML682013.1:4976836-5013420 GCA_007922195.1 Podocnemis expansa | reverse complement strand
TTGTCCCCCCCCTCAGCACCCTGGACAGGGTGCTGAGGGGGTGGCTCTTCCTCCCAGGGTGCTAAGCACCCTGGGAGGAAGCTCAGCCAGTTATTTCGAAACAACAGTTGTTTCGAAATAACACGGCCACCACAACCGTTGTTTTGAAACAACTTGTTTCGAAACAACGGTTGTTTCGAAACGGCATGTCTCGTTGGCGTTGTTTCGAAACAACCGTTTCGAAACAACGCTCTTTCGAAAGGCAACGAGGTTTAGCTTCTTTCGAAAGGACCACGGCCATTTCGAAAGAAGCGGTTTGCTTCTTTCGAAATGGCCGTGCGTCGTGTGGCCATGCCATTCCTTATTTCGAAATAACCTCTGTTGTTTCGAAATAAGGACTGTGTGTGGACATACCCTTAGTGTACTGCTTGTGTCACTTGTGTCTCTGTGTGGAGCTTACTCCTCCCTTCTGCAAATCCCTCCCAATGGAACCACCCTTGCAGGACCTAAATTTCCCAAGACTAGGTTTCTAAGTACAACTGAGCGGACCGGGTCTATCAGCACTCTCAGCTGACCCCTTATGTGTCCCTAAACTCAGCAGGCCAGGTTACACAGCACTGATCTGCTGCTACCAGTATGTGCCCCTGTACTGCACCGGACTAGACTGGAGCATGCATCTGAGCAGGCTGGGTTAAAACAGCACTTTCAGCTGCCACCCTTATATTCCCCTGGACTCAACTGGCTGGGTCAAAGCAGCACTTTCAGCTGTCACCCTTATATGCCACAGGTTCAGCATGCTGGTAACCCCTTAATGAGCACACCTTACAAGGAACTGGGCATCACAGGGATCTTTTGCTAGGTAAAAGGAGCGTTGCTGCAGAGCAATACCGAGGAAGTCTGGCAACCAGCTTAATTAGGAAAGTTACTTTATTGCCAGGTACATAAAGCTTATGAATAATTATAAAAGGAAAGAAAAATGCCCAAACAGTTACAATATTGATAACCATACAAAAGAGGAAAATGATCAAACAGTTACAATATTACCCAGTTTTGATTATAGTATTGGGGAAAGCTAGCCCAAGTGGATTACAAAAGATCAGGTTTAGACAGTTATAGTTGGACTAAGAGGAAAAACCAAAGAAAAGAAAGAAGTTGGGGGGGAGGGAGTTGTCTTACCACTCAGTGCAGCTCAAAGGTACCCAGGAATCAGGCTGTTCAGCTTAAGGTCTGGAGTGCTGTAGGGTCTGGAGTGCTGGAGACAGGCAGAACCTCCACCATGATCAGCAAGAAGGTGAAGTCCCAGTGGACCTGATGCAGCTTGGAGGTCCAGGAAATCAGAACAGATTCAGAACAGACTCCCTCTAACTAACTCTCATGTGGAACTTGGGTAGGGGTTTTTGTAGGGAAGAAACAATGGTTCAAGGCAGAACACTGGGGTTATTTTGGGGTAAATAATGACTTAGGAGAGTATACCAGAGGTGTTTCGTTTAGGTGGACAATAGGAGCTGATCATTCCTGGTGATGGGTGGCATTCCTTGAGGGAGCTTACAATGCAATCAGGCAGATTCAGTATGTTGGATATCAATTGAAGATCTATTGACTAGAATTGGTCTGATAACTGCTAAGGCTGGATGTGTGCAGGCATGAGTTCATTTGTCTCAGGAGCAGGGATCCCCCATCATGCAGTGCTTCTCTGCTTTGCCAATCCCAGAGTTCAGTGCAACTCCTGTCCTGGAGCTTGGTTCTCCATTCAGTATGCTAATTCTGGTTCCATCCTTGATGCAAATGAAGTTTCTGCTGTCCGTTCAGTGTAATAATGGTTCACAGCTTCCATGTAGATGAGGCTAGAGGAATTGACCTAATGCCAGCACCCTTGTTCAGAGGGGTTTTAGGTGTGTCTCTCACTGCTTTTCATTGTTTCTGGTTCAAGCAGAGGCTGAAGGTGATGGGGGGGAGGGGGGAGTCTCAGTGGCTGGTTACTATGCTCTGATTCTCCAAGAACACAAAGCTACCAAGTAACAGTTAACTAATATTTTAAATATCTAATGTAGACAAACGTGCTAAACTGAACTAAACCCTAAAAAATTAAAAATAAACAAACTACTTGCTAGGTGACTTAAGACTGAACTAGCCAACAATATTTCTTCCTTATTAAAAAATATGGGGTTGCCGTCCTTGAACCAAAAGATCTAAATAATCAATTCAAGCAATTCTATCCAGTTTTCACATAAATCAGACAACCAATTTCACTCTACTAAATGTGATTATTTCTTTGAAGGCCTACCTTTTAATATCCTAACTTCAGGATACGTTTTGTGAAAGTTTTCTCCAAAAATAACACAAGAGATCAAACAGCCTATAAAATATATGAATTTTGACAAGGACACTGGAATAGATGGCTATCTGGTAGGTTCTTACAAAACATTTTGAAATCAGTGATCTTCTATTCTTTCTTTTCAGAAATCACATCTCATGCTATAAAAACTACTTTAATTACTTTAATAATAAAGAACAAGGATGGTTGCAATTTACAAACAGACTGCAAAAATTTTAGAACAACTGACCACTATCCCCCCATCAATTATCTATGCAGATCAGCAGGTGCACCACTGGCTTGGGAAGAGACCCGGGGTTTGGGTGCTGAGACTTAGGGCTCGTGCTCTGCCTCTTCAGCTGCCACTGTGGGCGGCCCAGCGGCAGAGCTGGGGGTTGCGTGCTGGGGATCGGGGCTTGAGCCCCATAAGCCTGGCACCAGCGATGCTGCTGAAGATCAGTTTGGTTTCATTAAAAAAAGATTGACTGCTGATATGAAAAATATTGCTCATTAGATTCAGCAAGCTTATTCCCTCCATAGCCTTATTTCTTGATGCAGAGACAGCCTTTGATATAGAGTCGAATGGCCTTAAGTTATGGTTCTAAAAAAAAAAAAAAGTATTTTGACCAATATTGTTGAATTGCATCAGTGCATTATACAACTTTCCCATCACTTCATTTGAAGAGCTCAGAATCCCACAGCCCAGGCTGCTTGTTGAAGACTCTGTCACATCCTGCCAGAGAGAGATTCCTTGTCCAGAAAGAATCATCATGATCATCTTGTCTGAACTGCTGTATAATACAGGAGATAGAACTTACCCAAAAATAGTTTGGTAGATCCAATATTATAGAAAAGCACCTATCTTGATTTAAAAATTGTCAGTGATGGAGAATCCACCATGATGTTTGGAATATTATTGTTATGGATAATTACTCTCACTGTAAAAAAAATCACTTTATTCTGGTCTGAATTAATCTAGCTTCTACTTACCACCTTTCATCACTGGCTATAGTTTCTCTGCTAAACTGAAGAACCCATTCAAAATATCTACATAGAGAATAAATATTTAATAGACTAACCAAGTTATCTGTTAACCTTCTTTTTGTTAAACTAAACAGATTTAGTTCCTTGAGTTTATCACGATAAAGAATGTTTTCTGATCCTCTAACCATTCTTCTGGCTCTTCTCTGAACCCTCTCCAATGTATTGACATCCATCTTCAATTACAGACATTAGAACTGGACACAGTATTCAAGCAGCAATCAAAGCAGTGCTAAATACAGAAGTAAAAATAGCCTCTCTACTCTAGCATCACTTTAGCTCTCTTGGCCATGGCATCACTTTTGCACTCCTTAGCATCCAATTATCTACCATAATCCCCAAATCTTTTTCAGTGTCATTGATTCCCTGGATTGAGTCCACCATCCTGTAATTATGACCTACATTCTTTGTTGCTAGATGTATACATTTACATTTAGCTGCATTAAAATGCATATTATTTGCTAGATCTCAGTTCATCAAGTGCTCCAGATCTTCCTGAATCAGCAAACTGTCTTCTTCATTTTTGACCACTCCCCCAGTTTTTGGATCATCTGCAAACCCATGATGATTTTGTGTTTTCTTGCAGGTCATAAATAATGTCACCTAGCATAGGTCCAAGAACCAATCCCTACAGAAGCCAGCTGGAAACATGCCCGCTTGATGAAAATTACCAATTTATATTTAAGTTTTGGAGCCTCTTAGGATTAAAAACCTGAGAGTATATCATGTTAGTTTTCTGTTCTTTTAATTTTTTAAATCAAAATGGTATGTGGTACCAACTCAAATGCATTACAGCACTCTAAGTAAAAGGCATCAACATTAGAGCCATTATCAACCAAATTGTAATCCCAACAGGAAAAAAGATATTAAGTTAGCTTGACAGGATCTATTTTCCATAAGCCCATGTAATTTGCATTAACTAAATCATCATCTGTTAATTCTTTATTAATCGAGTTCTGTATCAGCCACTCTGTTATCTTGCCAGGGATCAATGTCAGACTGACAGGCCTATAATTTCCCAGGTCATCCCATCTACTCTTTTTAAAAATAGTACATTAGCTTTCTTCCAGTCTTCTGCAACCTCTCCAGTGCTCCAAAAACATATTGAAAGTCAAAATTAATGGTTCAATGAGCTCTTCAGCTAGATTTTTAAAAACTTTTGGATATAAATTATCTAGAACTCCTGATATTAAAGTCTGTCTTTAATAAAAACAATTTAATAAATTTTAATAAAAACAATCCTGTGGCACCTTAAAAGGACTAAAATTTCTTCAGGTGTATGGTTTTCATGGGCAGCAATCTACTTCATCAGATACATGAAGTGGAAACTACAGTTAGGAGTTATATATACGCACTTGCAAGGACGGGTGAGAAACATTCCAATAGAGAGGGCAAGTGCTAATGAAATCAATTCTGTTTGCAGGGGGTGAGGCCCACTCAAGACAATTGATTAGAAAGTGAGAATATGTGAGGAGGGACAATTATTTTTTGTAATGAGCTGGCCATTCCAAGTCCTTATTCAGACCCAGTCTAATAGTGTCAAGTTTGAATACAAGTATGCATAGGGAAACTTGACGCTATCACAAACAAGGGGTCCTGTGGCATTTACAGACTAACAAAATTATTTATTGCATGAGCTTTTGTGGGAGAAAATCCCATTTCTCCCATGAAAGCTCACACCATAAATAAATTTGTTAATCTTTAAGTGCCACAGCATTCCTTGTTTGTTTTACTGAACTAGACTAACACAGCCACCTCTTTGGAACTTGACATTATCAGACTCAGTGTCAAGTTTGCATATACTCATATTATACTCAGACTGGGTCTGAATAAGAACTTGGAATGGCCAGCTCATTACAAAAAGTAACCATCCCTCTTCACACATTCTCACCTTCTAATCAAATGCTGTGAATGGGCCTCATGTACCATAAAGGAACTGATGTCATTAGCACTTGCACTCCCCATTGTAATGTCTCTCGCCCATCCAACTGCTACTTGTAGTTTCCACTTTTTGTATCTGATGAAGTGGGTTGCTTCCCTCAAAAACTTATGGCCAAAGAAATTTCTTAGCCTTTAAGGTGCCACAGGATCCTCATTATTTTTGCCGTATACAGACAAACACGGCTACCACTCTGGAACTAGTCTTTAGCAGCTTCTTCTTAACATCCTTTATAGATACTAATGGAACAGCAAGAGTGTTATTACCATATGATGAGACTATCATCTCTCTGTTTTTCTCCCAAACAGACCAGAAATATTTATTGAACCCTTCCATCTTCTCTGCAGCATTACTGATAACTCTACAGTTCCACCTAGGAATGGACCAATATCATTGTCAGATATTGGTCTTGTTCCTATTCTTTTTTTAAATCTTTAGTCCTTAACTCTGCAAGCAATAGATTTCTCCTTGTGTGCCTTTGATTCCCTTATCAATTTTCTATAATTCCTAACTTCTGATTTATATTCACTCCTATCAACTTTTTCCTTCTTCCATTTTTTATTATTTTTTACAGCTGCCTTCACTTCTATTCCAAATAGAGACTTAAAAAAAAAAACAAAAAAAACAGAAGAGCCTTTATCCTCAACTGAGAAACAGCTACACACAGTAGCTAGGTTGATAGAAGCATTCATCAATCAACCTAGTTGCAGCTACACTGGAGGTTAGGTTGACACAGCTAAAGCACTCATTATGTCCACACAGGCCACATGGCCGTTATTTCGAAACTGTTAAACCTAGCATCTAATCAAAATAGCCGTTGTTTTGAAATGGTTGTTTCGAAACAATGACGTTCAGACACAGTGCTTCGAAACAACACCATTGTTTCGAAACAACTGTTTTGAAACATGTCCGAACGGCCTTGTTTCGAAATAACCATTTTGAAACAAGGGCTATTTCGAAAGCAGGCTTTCCCTTAATTTGAATTAACAAGCTGTTAATTTGAATTAACTTATTTTGAAATAAGGACTTTATTTTGAAATAACTCATTTCAAAATGGGTTATTTCGAAATAATGATGTATGTGTGGACATAGCCTCAGAGTAGTGGATTTTTCATAACTCTGTGTACTCTAGCTATGTTGGTCTAAATTTTAAGTGTAGACCATGCCTGAGACTAACTGAATTGACTTTTCATAACAACAAATCAGCTGGGAAATTTAAAAAAAAAAAATCAAAATTTAAATGGCAGTCTCAATTAGAACAAACAAACAAGGAGTCCTGTGGCACTTAAAGACCAATTCACAAATGTATTGTTTGCAAACAATAAATTTGTTAATTAATTTTTAAATGCCACAGGACTCCTTCTTTGTTTGTTTTACTGAACTAGACTAACACAGCTACCCCTTTGAGTCTCAATTAGCTAATCTGGCAGCTAGGTTACCCAGGAATAAAAATTCTCCTTACCTCTGAGAAGATAAAGTACCTCCAAACATGAGTATAACTCATTGGGAAGTATAAATATATTTCTAATTATCTTTGGGTCATTATAACCTATGCCTACATTTTTTGTGCTATCCAGATGACAACGTCATAAATGCAAGCTAAATCTCAATTTAGTCTTGACTTGATTTTCTCTGTACATACTGTATGTGTCATGGTTAGCTACTGTTCATGATTTAATATCAATATGACAAATGAATCATCCACTGAATCACTTCAGTGCTGGTCTCTGAGCTGCTTTAAGAATCATTAAAATGCTGTTGCTCTGCATGTTAGTTCCCTGTAAACTGAAATTTCTAAACCATAATGTGTTAAAATGTGTTCCAAATGCCACTGCACCTGTACTGTATGCTAATTCAGTATTCCAGTATCCTTCATCTCCTTTGTTCTCTAGTTCCTCTATGATTTGATCCCGACTTCCTCTTCTAGTAAAATTAGACTGAAAACTCCACAGAGCAGGGACCTTTTCTTGTTATTGTATCTGTAAAAGCATTATCTATGCCTATGATGCTACAAGTATAATAAATAAAAATACGTGTTACCACAGTAGTTTTTGGCAACAAGAGAAAGTTGAAACAATATTATCCCCTCCAAACTGTAACAACTCCCTATGATCCTCTAAGGAACTTCGGCTTTCACTGGGAACTGTAACAGTTAAAATTAATTTTTGTCTCTTGCTATTAGTACAACCATAAAAAGGAATGGTCCATTAATTAAAAAACAAAACAAAGTTCACTAAACTAAGGCACTGTATGTGGTTGTGACAACATCGTTTGTAGTAAATCAGCCCTTCATTCACCAGTTCTGATTTCTCTTACCAAGTTTTACCAAAAGTTTGGCTGAAAGCCCATGGCCAGCCCAAGGGTTTTTGGTGCTTAAGATGGTATTTAAAAAAAAAAAAACCAGAAGAAAATCACTTCCGTCTAATCTGGTGACCCAGGAGACTGCCTAGTTCATGTATATGGTTGAGCTGGCCCTGTGAAAGCCAAATGAATGTCTGCCCAGCACATATAGCATGTATAAGAGAGCACCATTCCCTATTACAATCCATCACGGCCCTGCATGGTTCTGTGGGCTCTGCTCCATCAGAGTTCAAAAAACAAATCACTTGCATGAAGAGTCTTTAAACAGATTTCCTCTTCTTCTGAAGTAAAATTTACACAGATTGAATCAGCCTCTCTTTCATGTTCGGGGGTCATTGCAGACCTCTTTCTTGGGACTGAGAGGATTTCTTTCGAGACTTTTCCCTGCTGGCACAAGAGACCCATAACAAACCTCCAACAAAGGGAGCTATCATGTAGTAAATTCACACTCCCCAGAAAGGAATTCCATAACTGTGTCTTGTAGCTATGTTTCAAGCTAGCTATAGCCCTCAGACAGCTTTTGCCTTAGCTGGCCCCTTTTTAGTTAGTCTTCTTACCTGTCAGTTTGGAGAGGTTAAGAAGCTGCAGCTGTAGAGCTGCTGTAGCTGTGATCTCTGGGAGCTCCTTATCTTTGGCGAGTGCCTCTCTAGAAGTCCCTTGTAGCACAAAACCCAAGGCCATACCCAAAAGGTTCAGACTCTGCCACCTCCTGTGACATTATCTTTTTCCTCAGTCTCAGTTGTCCTTCAGACTGGATGGCTCTCAGACTTACCCCCAAAGTCCCCTTCTAGAGTTCAAAAGCTTTAAAGAAGTCCATACACCTTGGTTTCAATGAAAGTCTTTTGTGCTCCTGGGCTTTTTGCTAGCTCCTTCGCTTTGTCTGGGACAGTGGACACAGGGCCCCACCCCTGCACCCTCTTCTTGCTCTTGAGTCTTTTCTTCCCACTTCTCAGGCCTCCTGGTTCTGGCCTGTTTCCTTCTTCCCAGGGAGCAACTGCAAAACAGCCATTCTCTGCACTCTCTCCCCCACAGAATATGAGAGCCCCATGTCAGTTCCCTTAAAACCTTTCCTAACTAATTCTTTAGCTTGACTCAACTCACCCAGACATAGACACTCTCACCAGCTGGTCTTCTTCTAGGATCTTCTCTTAAGCCAAGGGTCAGCTGACCAGTGACAGGACCACTGGCCTCTTCATTCTTAAAGGGTCAATGCCACCACATAACATAGCCCCAGAGCTAGATCAAAATGTTTTGATGAGAATATGTTCTCCAAAAACCAAAACATGTCACAGGAATGTGACAGCTTTGATAAAACCCAATGGGAAAAAGTCTAAACTAAAGGTTTCAAAACTGTCAAAATTAAATGTTTTTCATTTCTTGTGATTCATTTTGGTTTGACTTCAAGAAAAATCAATTTCAATAGATGTTATGGTTATTATATAACATATAATAAATGAGATGAATCAAGAGTTAAGTAAAAATAAACAAATATCAAAACATTGTCAACACAAAACAACTCCATGATCCCAAACTGAAATTTTTTACACTTTTTTCTTTTCTTTCCCTTTTAAAACAAAAACACACAAGTACACACTGTCCTGAAATATCAAAGTCTCCTACAGAACAGATATACCAGTTTCCAACCTTCTCTAGTTAATACTGTGTTGCTAAAACAAAGTATCATCATGGAATCAATTTTATTTTATTCAGCGTATAAAGGAAATACAACCCATGACTAAATTTCACCTATGCAGTGTATACGGTAGTCCAGAAATTCAAGGTTCCACCACTGGCAAGATACTATTTCCAGGATGGATTTCTCCATAGTGATCTAACTCAAAGGTCAATCAAATAAAAAACGAGCATTGCATGTAAGGACTGGCACTTTTCATATGTTATATCTCCTTGCATAGGATTAGAACATCTACAATGTTACTGCACTTGGCACCCTGGGAAAGTCATGTTGTGGCCTACAGCAGGACACATTTCGGTAGCACCTAATGTACACTATTTTTTAGTTGCAAAATTAACTACAAATCTTGTCTCTTCAGGTAGTCAATGACCCAAACCTCAGGGAGGAACAATAAAGAGAAGTCACCAGCTGATACCACTCTGTATAGCCCATCTGCAACTCAGTTCTACCCTGTTTTTTCTGAGACTTTTGTACTGCACATTGTCCGTGGGTTTCACTGTTTCCTCCATTATTCTAAACAATTATTATAATAATAGTTAACATTTATAGAGCTCTTTATATCTTCACAATGCTTAGCTAATATTCATCACAATGACCAGGTAGCTTATTATTCCAATTCTTTATAAAGTCATGAAAAATCTGACAATTATTTCTCTAATTCATACAAACAGCTTTTAGTTACATTTTATATTTCATTTATGATGTAAAAATGTGATATCACCCAAAAGAAACTCTGAAGTTTATTAGCCTTGTCCTTACCTAAAATATATAATTACATTTATATTCATAGTGAGGGTGTGAAAAGAGAACCAAGGCTACTGTATGCCCTATATGCTCATATTGTATTTTCTAAGCAAACAATCATTTTTACTTAGAGATTTCTTCTAAGATATACTGTTCAGGACTGATTAAAGATGAACTAATTTGTCTGAAACTCCTTGTTTAATTATTAAAAAGCACCCTACTTTTATTATTTCCATTTAACTATCAACAATGTGTTGGCATCATATATGACATTCCAAAGGGGTAGCAGTGTTAATCTAGTCCAACAAAACAAACATGGAGTCTGGTGGCATTTTTAAAAACTAGCAAATTTATTTATTGCATGAACTTTCACGGAAGAAAATTCCACTTTGTCAGATGCTTGAAGATGGGGAACTTACAGAATGGGACCACAAATAAATGCGGGGAAGCATAAGTAACAAGATCCGGTCAGACTAACTGCAAATCAAACTAGTTATCAGGATTCAAACAGTGGAGTAGAGCAAATAGCAGGGAGGTGGCTGCAGGACAAGGAAAGCAAAAATATCTGTTTTAGTGGGAAAAGAACAATAGTTTTTATTTAGTCCTGAATTCAGGAGTCAAATTTACATATGAATTCATATAACCTGGAAGGGACCATGAGAGTCATCAAGTCTAGTCCCCTGCACTCATGGCAGGCCCAAGTACCAGGGGTGTTGCTGGGGCGGGGAAAGACCCGGGGCATGGGCCCAGCCCCGCCCCCGGAGGGCAGGCCCCGCCCCCAGTCAAAAGGCCACACACCCCCTGGCACGGGATAGGGCCAGGGGGAGGTCGCGCCGCCGCTGCCGCCAGCAAGCCCGCACTGCGGTGCGGCACGGCATGGCACAGCCTAGCCTGGTCCAGCGTGGCTGGAAGCGGCCGCTGGAGGCCGGGCCCGCGGCCGCAGCCCTGGATCCCCGGCCGGGGACGGGGCTGCCGCGGCTGCAGCCAGGCCCGGATCCCCAGCGGGGGACGGGGCCGCTGCAGCTGCGGGCTGCTGGCCGGGTCCCAGATCCCCAGCAGGGGACGGGGCCACCGCAGGTGGCCAGCCGAGCCCTGGATCCCCAGCCTGGCCGCTGGTGGCTGCGGCGACCCCGTCCCCCACTGGGGATCCGGGCCTGGCTGCAGCCGTGGCAGCCCCGTCCCCGGCCGGGGATCCAGGGCTGCGGCCGCGGGCCCGGCCTCCAGTGGCTGCTTCCGGCCACGCCGGGCCAGGCTAGGCTGAGCCATGCCACACCGCAGCGTGGCCTATCTGGTGGCGGCAGCGTAGCCACCCCCTGGCCCTATCCCAGGCCAGGGGGCAGGGCCTGACAGGCGGCCAGATAGGCCCCAGATCCTCTGCCGGAGACGTGGCCACCGTGGCCGCGGACCGCCAGGGATCGGGCCCCGGATCCCCGGCCCGATTGGGCCGGAGAACCGGGGCACCGGAGTTGGGACCCAGGGCACGTGCCCTGGGTGCCCAGCGCTAGCGACGCCACTGCCAAGTACCCTCTTAAACCATCCCTGACAGGTGCTGTCTAATCTGCTCTTAAAAACTTCCAGCGATGGAGATTCCATAACCTGCCTAGGCAACTCATTCCAGTTCCAGTTCTGCAGTTTGCTCATTCACCTGCTCATCCCCCAATGTGATTTATGGCATCATATGACAGAAATGCCCCCCAAACACTTTAAACATTGGACAAACAGGACAGTCTCTGCAATCTCTGTGCAAGGGAATCAATGGACACAAATCTGACACAAGAAATAATATTCAAAAACCAACAGGGCAACACTTCAATCTCCCTGCTCACTCCATTGATAATTTGTTAACAGCTGTGCTCAAACAAATAGATGATAAATCAAAGAGAAACTGCAGAATTTGAATTCATATGCAAATTTGACTCTGAACACAGGACTACTTAGCGTACATTATGGCTTCATTGTGCTACCTCTTAGGATACATGATAGCTTCATTCATTAGTGTTTGCCAAATGCTTTGAGATTTTAAGGTAGATGTGAGAATGCAAAGGATTAATACCACGCACTTTCATCTTGCCCAATGTTCCTATTTCAAGATCTAAGTACATCCAACTTTCATCATAGCTACTCAACTTACTAAAGACTCTCAACATCATCCTGCAACCTGGTCTAAGAGACACACATCCTATAGGGACTTTTCTGTCAATAATGATGCAAAGTTGTCATTGGTATAGTATATAATAGAACCAGTTCTTCTTGACCTTACCACAGAACTCCCAAGACAAACTGTTCTCCCTCTTACTTTGTTAATACTGTCCCATGAGTGTGCATGAAGTTTGAGACGTAGAGGAGACAATGCTCCAATGCTCCATATCTTACAATATGAATAAGACATGGACAGGGGTGACAAGATGGGAATGGGCAATGAGGAATAGATCACTTGATAGTTATTTGTTCTGTTCATTCCCTCTGAAGCACCTGCCATTGGGCACTGTTGGAATACAGAATATTGGACTAGAGGGAACATTGTTCTGGCCCAATCTGAAGTCCTTAAGATTAATAGATTCTAAGGCCACAACTTACGATTGTTCTCATTGAGTCTGACCTCCAGTACAATGCAGGACACAGCACTTTCTTAAAATAATTCCCGAAGATATCTTTTAGGAAACCAATCTTGATTTCAAAAATTACCAGAGATGGAGAATCCACCATGGCCATTGGCAAGCTGTCCCAGGGGTTAATTACCCTTACTGTCCAAAGATTACTTCTCATTTAGAGTCTGAATTTGTTCAGCTTCAATTTCCACCCAGACAGCGTTATTGTGGATTGTGTTTCTCTGCTATATTGAAGAGCCCATTATTAAATACATGTTTCCCATGTAGATACTTACAAACTAATCAAGTCATCCTTGAACATTCTCTTTGCTAGACAAAATAGATTGACAACAAGGCAGTGGCATTGCTGGAGGGTGGGCCTGAAACTCAGGGCCAGCCCCTGAGCAGTGCACCACTAAACTGCACTGGGGTACACCATCGCACCCCGATGCAGGGAACACTGCCTGGGCAGTCGTGGCCTCTACCCAGCTGGAAGACAGTCTTCCAGCCTGTAGGGAGCTGCCCCAGGCTGGCCCTGAGAGTTTTTAAAATTTCCATACTGGCCTGACCCTGCTCTGAGCATATTCAGGTAAGGGAGCTGCGGTGGGGGAGTCCGGGGGCAGGCATGCTGGCCTGGCGGGGAAAGGGCGGGGGGCATGGGGTTGGCTCAGGGCAGCTGGGACCAGCGGCAGGACCGGGGTGGGTGCTGGAGGGGGCGGTGGGTTAGGAAGGGCACGGATCAGGGCCCCACTGGCTGGTGGGGGCCAGGCTCCCCCCTGATATTTCTGTGTAGCGATGCCCCTGCAATAAGGCATTTTTAAAACTCCTTTAATCTTTGTTTTGGATCTTCTCTGAACCATCTCTCTCCAACTTATCAACACCCTTTTCAAATTGTGCTCACCAGAGCTGGCCACAGTATTCCAGAAGCAGTCATCCCAGTGCTAAATCCACAGGTCAAATAACATCTCTCCTTCAAGATGCCCTTCTTTATTCATGCCAGGATCACATTTACTGTTTTTGGCTACAACGTCACAGAGGGAGCTCTCACGGCCACCACAAAATCTTCTTCAGTGTCTGTGCTTCCTAGGATGGAGTCCCCCATCTTGCAAGTATGGCTTACATTCTTTATTTCTCAGTGTATGTATTTAGATACTACATGAGTGAATACGAGGGAGTGTTACAGCTACAAAATTCAGCAGATACAAACTAACTTTTCTTTAATCCAAAATTTTATAATTATAAACAACAACAAAAACAAAACTAAAAGTACTGTGTTGGGAACATGGGCCAAAGCCATTAATACCACAAAACCGGCCACTTGACAGGTGTGTATTGGAGCTCACCAACAGTAGCCATCATCACTGTGGAAAATTTGTTTTAAAGCCAATGCTGTACCTTGGCAATACATATATATTTTGTCACCAAAAATTATGTATCTCTGCATTCATCCAATCCCACCCCTAATTCTGATAAACTAGAATAGAGGTTCTCAACCACTGTGTTGTGACATATTAAGATTATTGCAACACGTGGCTAAGTGTGTCTTGGGGAGCCGGCTCCTGTGAGAAACTGGAGTGTGGCCACAGCTTCCCACGACTGCAGCTTCCCAGCAAGGACTCTGAGTTCAGGTGGCAGCAGGGGGCTTGCCAGTTGGGGTGTGGGGGGAGATACACAGCAACAGTGGCAAGCAGTGTATTGTGCAGAGTTGCACATGCCACCGACTGTGATACGATACAAAAGGGGTTGAGAACTTATGCACTAGAAGGAAGATCGCAGACAGTTTCCATGTAGAAGCTCTCCAAAACTACAGGGTGCCCAAGCATGTCTGTCAACTTCCTCTCATTGGACTCAGCGGGCCCAGCCATAAGTCTGTCCCAAACCCTTGGGAGGGGGCTGGGCATCCACTAGGGAGGCTCCCCCTAGCTTCTCCTGCCCAATTTGGGCCCCACCCCCATGGCCCACCATTGCTGGTGACTGTCTAGGTGCACATTTATGAAGAGATAGCCTCGCATTCATGTGGCATTAACTACTTTATCAAACCCGCTGACAGCAAAGTTCTACGCTATGAGTGAAATGGGATAGGTGAGCCCCAGAAAACATGATGCACTGTGGCTCCAAATTTCTCTTACATGGTCTTTGCAGCAATGCAAAGGACAATCATTTGAAAGCAAACACCCCAGGGCTGAAGCCTTTCCTCTGTGATATACTCAAAAAGGTCTAAGTCTGTTAGCACCATCTAGTGGTACAAGTAACCATTAAAAATCACAAAGCAAAAATGCAGAATTTTTAGCCTATGTGGTAACAAAAAACATGCTTAATGAAATCTCTCTTCATCTTGGCTATCACAACTGTACATTGTCAATAGTATGTATACATGTGGTTAGCAGCCACATAGGGACTTGCCCCTTTATATATTTTCAGTACACAGAAAGCTCATGACTCAGGTCTATCTTAATACCACAATGTCTCTGGCCATCACTGGCATACAGCTGGCCATTAGAACATTTTGTAGGAAGGAAACACAAGATGTACATGAATACTAAAGCAGTTAAGAACTTGATAAAGCCATTATTACTTAGAAATGGGGAAGTTTAAACTTTATTTACTGTGGCTACAGTCCTCTTTAATTTAAAAAAGAATGACTTTAAGATGTGAGTGGAGGAAGAGAAAAGGGAGCAAGAAGGGATAATGTCACTCCTGGATGTTCTGATTCATGTATTGGACTGTTTTTATTATAAATAAACAGCTACTTTGCAACTCTGTTAGTTTAGGCACATATAGTGGTTACCAAAGACGAGAAGGCCAGGCTCTCAATAGAAAACTTTAGTAGGCGAAGAACACACGAACAACACCCAGCAAGCAAGACATGACACAGCTTCTGTGTTTTTCTCTCATGGACCTGAAATACAATCAGCCCATGATGAGCATGGGTGAAGTGTAAATAAGCAAAGTGCATTTGTCCATTTCTGGGTAAGCATCAAACTAGACAGTTCAGTATTAAACAAAATGTTTTTTTTCAGGACCACCCTGTATGTTTAGAATAGCACTCACAGGACCCTCAACCAGAAAGCTATTGTGACAATACTGCAATTCTTCCAGGAAAGGCTGACTGTGTTAAGATACAGGAAGCACTAGTGACTAGCTCATTGGCCATGTGGTTGTTTTGTGTACTTACATTGCCACCCTCTGACAATTCAGTGGATTAAAATATTACTACTCATTAAAGAACAACTGCCATTTAAGGAAAAATTGTTTTATGCCACTTAATTTAAAAGCTATTGAGTGATAAATTGTTATTGGTGTGACCTTGGTTTGATTTTAATCTCTTTTTTCACCTTTGCTTATTGCATGTCCTTTGATGAAGCACCGTACTCAGCTCTTCTGTTGCAGTAGCAGATAAGTAATAACTAAGCCTCGTTTTTGAACAGTTACACAATGGGGGCAGATATCATCCCACTGCTATGGACCGGAACAAGGCTCTCCATGCACCTTTTCAGCCATCTACATAGCTACAGGAGGGGAAAATCTACCTACCACAATATTTAAGGAGTCCTGTGGCACTTTCAGAGACTAACAAATTCATTTTTTTGCATGAGCTTTCGTGGACAAAGTCCCACTTTGTCAGATCCCAGAGGGGAGGGAGTAACAGGGGCGTCGCTGGTGCCTAAAGATTTGTTTTTACAAGTATATTGAAGTCCATGAAATAGGAAGGTTTTAAGTAGAATGAATGTCCTGTAGATGACCAAAACTCTAATCAGGTAGCAAAGAAAATATACTGTGATTTAATTTTAGGTGACCAATGACAATATGAACAACTGCCAGATAAATACTTAAATCCATGTTCTGAACAGTTGGTATCTCACTGAAAGCATAAAAGTTCTGCACAGTTAGGAACAATTTAAAAATAAATCAGGATCCGAGTCTGGATACAGCATGCACATCTGCAGTTTAAAAACTGAGTGAGGAATATAATAAAGGAGAATACAGTGCCTGTCATTCATCAGACACAAAGTATATTGATGTTCAGAAGGTTAAGCTATTAAAATACACATAACCAGAATGGAGGTGGGGGGGCAGGGGAAGAACAGCATAGCTATGGGAAACCTCTGCATTTCCTGATTTTAGCTGTGCAGACTTAATGTTGTATTCACAAACTTTTAAGTCCCCATGGTCAAAGGCAGGAGCATCGCTAGCTGCGGGAGAGACCCCGGGGCACAGGCCCAGGCCCCACCCTCATCCTACAGGCCCCGGCCCCTGGCCGGGGACAGGGCCAGGCCCTGGATCCCCAGCGGGGGACAGGGCCTCTGTGGCCGCGGGCAGCCGAGCCCCGGATACCTGGCCAGGGACGTGGCTGCAGGCAGCTAGGCCCTGGATCCCCGGCCAGGGACGGGCCACCATGGCCACTGGTGGCTGGGCCCTGGATCTCTGGCCCAATTGGGCAGGAGATCCGGGGCACTGGTGCTGGGGTTCAGGGCACATGCCCCGGCATGCCCAGCACCAGCGACGCCCCTGGTGAAAGAGGAAGCAGGGCAGGGGAAAGAAGAGTAGGTTGACGACAGAGAACCTTCTCCAGCCAGTTCAGGATTTGCTCCATATACTTGTGGGGCTTTAGGGTGCCACAAATGAGAGGAGAAGGAGGGCACCATCCAAGTGCTGTCAGCTGTCAAGCTAGGCTGCCAGAGTGGGAGCTGAGGTCAGGCTGGAGACAAAGGATGGAGGGATGCCACTAAAAGCTGCCCTCCTGGCAGAGAGGAACATGCAGCAGGACTCACCCCGGAAGAACCAATGGACCAGCTCCCAAGTCCCTGCTTCCTGTGGGCATGGGCAGTGGCCTGCTATCTTTCTGGTACGTTGTCAGCGGGTGTATGGCTTGGAGAGTACTCTACGGGCCCTGAAACTCCTCCTTGTGCAGTCTGGGTAGGCTGTGGAACCAAGAGCTGGGCCTCACATCCTTCACCCCCCATTGCTGATCTCTGACACAAAGATGTGCACTGAAAAACAAGGCATCATTTTCCCTAAGGCTGGTCCTTTATGACTTACTTCATCTACATCAGATGTAACCACTACTTCAGTCTCCCTCTCATTAGTTGACTTAGTTTAGCCATCTGAGTAAATTAAGACCCTATTCCTCCCAGGGTAACAAAGACACAAACTCAAACAGAAAAAAACAGTCCTTTGCCCTCCACCAAACACAGTCCTCATCAGAGGATAGTTCCAGGCAGTCACTCTCCACCCTTCCTAGACCATAGCCCTCCTTGGAGATCCTGAACAACCATCTTCCCTTCATACAGGGGAGTGAAGCTGGGCTTCCTCACAGCCTCTACTGGGAGCCAGAACTCGGATTCTGAGCTTCCATGCCTAAAAGAAAATATTGTGATCATCAAGTCCAATAGTCCCCAACTGGTTGATTGCAATCAACAGGTCAATGGCAGAAGCTGGAACAGTCAATTTCAGACTGATGCTTGCACCTGGGAGCTGAGGCCAACACAGGCTATTTTAAATATCCCACACTGAACACTCATGGCACAAGGAAAGAAAGGCCAGAACAGGGAGCAAACTTCAAGGACTGGATTCAGCCAGGTGAGGTAGGTAGTGGGTGTGGACTGGGGGAGAGGGCAGGTAGCAGCAGGGGACTCTGGTCCATGCAGGAGCGGTCTTAGTGATTCTGGGGCCCTGGGCAAAAGTCAAGGATGCCCCCTCAACCTTCCCCCTAGCTATCTCACTGCCTCACTGCAGCCTTGCCAGGGACCCCTACCACCTCATCCTCCTCCAGAGTGCCAGCCCGCCTTCCCCCAGGCTAGCCTGTAGCCAGCCTAACAACTCATGCCAGCCCAGGGCTGGTCAGTTCACTGGGAGCAGAAATAAGGGAAATAGTTGTTCTACTTCCAAAAAGGGCACCTACAGAACCCTGGGGGCGGAGGTGCAAACTTTAATCATGATTGCAGGGACTACTAAAGCACCTGAAAACTCTAGGGTGTATATTTTTCACCCAAGTAGTAAGTAGAAATTTAGCTCATGAGTACTATACCTAATCTCTATATACAGAAAAAAGTAAACCCCAATTAAACCATATTTTAAGTTTTTGTAAATTCAGAACAATTATGAGATAATAAAGCAGAAAATTGCCAATCTCCAGATTATTTTTAGGCATGATATTTTGTAGACCTTTCCAGCATGAAAGAAATTTTCAGCTTATGCACTATAATTTGATCATTTTTTCACCATTATGCTTTACTACAGGTTTAAGATGAACATTTAAAAGTTGTCAAGGAGGAAAGTAGGAGAGAGGAAGTGTATGCGCATTATAATTAAATGAGAGAGCAGGTGAAATTAAAGATGGCTCACTCTAGTGTGTAACTTTAAGGATTAAGAGACTAAACACCAAACTTCAGTGAAATTCATGGAGTCTGAGTTTTGTTAGTTTTTAAAAGTGCCACAGGACTCTTTATTTTTAAGCTCCCAAAGGGTAGCCATGTTAGTCGAGTTCAGCAGAACAAACAAGGAGGCCGGTGGCATCTATAAAAACTAATGAATATATGTCTAAATAAATTTGTTAGTCTTCATAAATACCTTGCATCTTGTCAATTTCCAAATGGATAGCCGTGTTAGTCTAGTCCAGCAAAAAAAACAAGGAGTAATGTGGCACTTAAAGACTAACAGATTTATTTTTCACATGAGCTTTCGTGGGAGAAAATCCCACCTCCGCCGGATGCTTCGAAGATAGGTGAATTTCCATTCTGTAAGTTCACCCATCTTCGAAGCATCTGACGAAGTGGGGTTTTCTCCCACAAAAGCTCATGTGAAAAATAAATGTTAGTCTTAAAGTGCCACACGACTCCTTGGTTTTTTTTTTATAAATGCCACCAGACTCCTTGTCTGTTTGTGTTTAGACTCTGGTAGACTTAATTGGTAACCTGAAACTTCCAAAGATGGGCTGGACTGTCTGAGAGTATAATCAATGCCATAACTAATGCGGGGTGAATGGGGCAAAGCCCTGGGCACTGAATTTTAGAGAGCACCAGACCGATCCTAGCTGGCCCTGAAGAAGAATGTGCATTTGCTGAAGGCATATTTCTCCAAGCTGGGCTGGGGAAGTTCATCTCCCATCTTGCCCCTGAGCATGCTCAGGTGCATGCTGGGTGGGAGAAGAAGCCTCTGGCCACCACACACAGCCAGGTAAGGAGAAAGGCTCAGGTGCCCTGGGGGACTGGGATGGGAAAGCTGGTGACCAGACAGGCCTGCAGGAGAGGCACCCAGCCAGGCAGAGGACTAGGGCCAGATCTGGTTCCTCGCCCCCAGGACGGATCAGGCTCCTGGCCAGATCGGGGCTCTGGTTGGAGTGCAGGGGGGCACCTTTAGGCCTGCTTGTCCTGGGTGCCAGAAGACCTAGTTACGGCCCTGAGGATAATTATCACCAAATTTAGACCTAAATGTTCCTCTTGGCTGCTATTGTTATTGGTGTCAAAGAGGTTGCTTCTGCCTTTTTATCTGTTAATGTGAAGGGCTGTTGTGGCACTTAAAGACTAACAAATTTATTATTTGCATAAAAATATAGAACATTGCATGAATTCATAAAGCCTTCCATATTTTTTATACAATAAATACATTTGTTAGTCTTTAAGTGCCACAAGACTCCTTGTTTGTTTTACTGCATGAGACTAACATGGCTGCCTTTGGAACCAACGTTCCCTATAAGCTACTCGGGCACACGGCCACACAGCCCACCGCAGCTGCCCAGCACAGGGAACGCTGCCAGCTGTGCAGGGCCGGCAGCCAGAGTCCTGGCTGAGAGCTCCTCTGGAGATGGGAGTTATTAAAACACCTGCCCAGATGTAAGGGGACTGACAGCCCCTTACTGAGAGTGAATGGGCCTTTTGATTGGCCACTCCTGCTTGGAAGCAGGACTCTGAAACAGCCAGCCCCAGGACCAGTGGGAGAGGCCAATGTCCCAGGATGGCCTGATTGATTGAAAGTGCTCCCCCGCCCCTGAGCTGACACTGCAGGCTGGACATGCCTGGGCAAGCCAGTGTGTGAGTGTGTGTGGGGCCGAGCTAAGGAGGAAGCACGAAGCAGCTGGGAGCCAGAGGACCCAGGAAGAGAGGCCAGGCTGAGCTGATTTGTGCAGAGCAGACCCACAGCCGCTGGACCAGCAGAAAGCCAAGTGGAGCTGAGCAGAGCAGAGCTGGAGGCAGTGACAGAGCCAGAGGTGCCTGAAGCTGGGACAGGAGGCCAGAGAAGGAGCCCAAGGTGCTGAGCTCATCTGTGCAGCCCCACAGCAGGAGGACCAGAGGACCCACACTGAACCAGAGCAGCAGCTGGGAGCCGGAGTTGCAGCCATCTGGAGCCGGGTGTGGTGAGCAGCTGGGGAGCAGTGAAGGGGGGCTGACGCTGGGAAGAAGGGCCCTGCCCCTGGAGCTTGGGGACGTGTGGCCACAGCCAGAGCCTGCATCTGGCCCCCTGGATCATCCAGTTGCAGCCAGGCCTGGGCAGAGGGCTTGCAACAGGGAGGACAGACTGTGAGACTGTTCCTCAGGCCCCAGAGACTCTGTTTGTGGTGCCCCCACACCAGGCAGCGGTGCTGGGGGTTTATTGTTCACCTTTTTCCACTTTTTTCTATTTTCTTATTGGGTTATTCTTTTTATTTCTGTATGCTTAAATAAATTGTATATAGTGTATATAGTAACTGGTGGGCCAGAAGTGTGGTCAGCACCCCAGAGTGGGGACACCCTCGCCCTGTCCTGAGAGACCACGATAAGAGTGGGGGTCGAGCCCCCAGGAATCCTGGGGCCCAGCCTTGTCGGGGTTACAGAGACTCCTCCAAACAGGAGATTGGGAGGGGAGCCTTTGAGGTCAGGCAGGCCTTGGGGTAAAGGAAGTGGGAGCAAGGACTCAGATCCTTTTGCTACCCACCTTCACCGGGGTGGTATACAAAGTCTGGGAGGTTCCCCACAAGAGCGGGTCCATCCCCCTGCTTACACAGAGAAGCTCTAACGGAGCATGCCCAGAATGTCTGAGCATGCTCCGTTAGTGCGTCTCCAGTCCTAGGATCTGTGGCTCAGCCATGCCGCTCCAGGGGCTGTGTATGACTATGGGGAGGGGTCGGGCAGGCTGGGGGGGGCGGCTTATCGGGAAAGCAGGGGGGCTGGCAGGATTGGGCCTGCTGGGGGGGCTGCGCAGTGAGGAACATGAGTTGCTCAGCTGCCTCAGGTTCTTGGGGGAACATTGTTTGTAACTTGTGAAGGGCTGGTGTGAGTTTGCCTTGTTGCATCCACAAACTGACCTGCAGCTGGCGGGGCCTTCCCCAGCATGAGGCCCTGGGCAAATGCCCAGATTGTCCCATAGCTAAGATTCAGCTATGGGTCCAGGAAGCAAAGTGCTGCTGGAGTGGGGAGGCAATGCAGCGCTGGGGCCAGAGCAGGGGCATGTTTGCTCTGAAAAAGAGGGTCAGGACCCAGCCCCAGGCCTTGTCCAGTACTGCACCAGCCCCAGGACCAATATGCTCCCACCCCCCAGCCTGATCCAGTCCTGGGTTCCTGTTTGCGGCCAGGGTGGGCGCTAGTGCTCCAGCTCTGGGTCCCCGGCTGGGGATGGGGATGGATTCTACCACCAGCAGCTGGGGGCCAAGCACTGGGTCCCCACACCTGGGGCTGGATCCAGCTGCCACCGGCTGGTGGCCCAGCCCTGAGTCCCCCGCCAGCCTCAGGATTCCTGTGCCAGGACTCAGGGCTCATGCCCCATGTGCACAGTTCCAGTGACACCACTTAGCCAGAGAAGGGGTCCAGGAGGTGGCAGAGCTGGAGCAGGGCAGGGATCTGTGAGGCAGCCCGCTTGGAGGAGGGGGAGGTGTCTGGAAGGCAGTGAAGGTGAGCAGGGAAGGGATCTAAGCAGCAGCGCGGGGCCAGAGACAGGGCAGGGGTTGGGGAGGCAGGACAAGGCGGGAGTTGAAGCCAGGTTCGCGGAGGCAGCACAGGACTGGGGAACGGGAAGTGGTAGAGGGCCAGTGTGGAGAAAGGATTGGGGATCAGCCTGGCTGAGGCTGAGTTCTGTCCAAAAATATTCTGTCACCACCTGACCAAATTGAAGAAGGAATTCAGCAGATGATTTCAGAAGGTAGACAAGATGGACCAAGTCATCATGTTTATTTCCACCATTTTCTTCAGGTGGATTGGGAAACTGACTGCAAAATTTCAGCAGGTGTTTGAGCAAAGCAGGGAACTTGATATGGAAATAATCACCATGCAAAATGACTTAGCTCTAGTCTACATTTGAGGGCTTTTCGGCAGCAGATGACTGTCAGTTATGCAAAGAACATAAAATTCCTTGCGTAACAGACAGCAGCTTTTTAAGTTGCCAGTACACATCAGGGGAAAGCCGACCACAAATCACCTACAGTCAGCTTTCCCCTATACCCCTTGACCCTCAGGACTTCTGGGGTCAACTTCCAGGAGCAGCGTGGTGAGTTCATACTCTAAACGATCCGCTCCCAGAAGGGTGAACTGATGGCAGCGAATTTGTCTCCAGCTGTATAGACATACCCTTAGAGCTGAAAGCTAGGTCAAGGGACAAAGATTTTGGGGGACATGAAACAGAGAGAAGTACCCTCTTCTGTCATCCTGTGCACTGAAAGTGAAGGTCTACTTTGGTTACACATACTTCTTGAGATGGGGCTTTTTCCCAAATGAAAATCATCAAGTCCAAATATTGCACTCATCTTACAGAGGCTCATCTGATGGACTGTACGAGACTGGCCATTCCAAACTATGACTCAGACTTCAAAACACTTTCAGATCATGTGCAACCATGGCTGTCACACTAGATTATTGTTATGCACAGCAAATAGCTAGGTTTGGGTTTTTTGAGAAAGTAACATTTCTAACAGGTAGGTTTTGTGTTCCATTTAGATTCTAAAAACGATATTGTGTTTAAAAGGCTGGAGACTACTGATCTAGTCTGACCTCCTTATTACACAGGGCATAGAACACCCCCAAAACTCAAACATATTTCAGAAAAAATCCAATCTTGATTTCAAAATTGTCAGTGATGGAGAAGCCACCATAACCCTTTTAAGCTGCTTCAATGGCTAATTATTCACAGGTAGAAATGTATACTTTACTTTCAGTCTAAATTTTCCTATCCTCGACTTCCAGGCACTGGATCATGTTATATCTTTCTCTGCTTAACTGAAGAGCTCACTATATTTTCCCCATGTAGATACATATAGACTTTGACCAAGTCATCCATTAACCTTTTCTTTGATAAACTCAAGGAGCTCAATCATTACAAGGCATGTTTCCTAATCCTTTAAGCATTTTCCTGGATCTTCTCTAAACCCACTCCAATTTATCAGCTCATTATTCCAGCAACAATCATACCACTGCCAAATCCAGAAGTAAAACAATCTGTTTACTTGGAATCAAGATACCTGTCTTTCTATCCAAGGGTAGAATTTATGACCACTGTGTTGTACCGGGAGCTCATGTTCTTCTGATTAAAAACCATGACTCACAAATCTTTTTCAGAATACTGCTTCCTAGGACATTCTTTAAGTATGGTCTACAATTCTACATTCCTTGTTCCTAAATGTAAATGTAGGTATCAAGACATTAGAATGCATCTTGTTTGTTTGTGTCCTTCTTACCATTCTTGACCACTCCCCTAATGTTTACAAGCTGCAAATTTTATCAGTATTGATTTTATATTTTCTTCCAGGTCATTAATGCAAATGTTAGATAGCATAGGGCCCAGAACAGATCCCCACAGGTCCTCACTAAAAACATACAGAGGATGATAATTTTCCATCAATTCCTCAGCTTTTAATCCACTTAATTTGTGTCATGTTAACTTTATGTCCTTCTAGGTTTTTTAATGAAAAAGTCAGACACCTTATTTGTTAATCTTTAAGGTGCCACAGGACTCTTTGTTGATTTTGCTATAAACAGACTAAACATGACTACCACTCAGGAGCCAAACACTTTACAGAAATCTAAGTATATGGCATCAAACACTATTACCCTTATCAACCAGATTTATAATCTCATTTTAGAAAACATCAGATTAGTTTGACAGGTTCTACTTTCCATAAATCCAGGTTGACTTCCATTAATTATATTACCTTCCTTCAATTTTTTTCTGAACTGAGTCTCCTACCTGCTATTCTATTATTTCACAGAACACCAAACTCAGATTGACAAGACTATGAATTACCAGGGTCATCCTGTTTTATACTTAAATGTTGGTACATTAACTTTCCTCCAGTCTTCTGGAACTTCCACTGTTCCAAGACATATTGAAAATCAGTACTGGTGGTCAAGCAAGCTCCTCAGCCAGCTCTTTTAAAACTCTTGGGTGAAAGTTATCTGGAACTGCTAATTTAAAAATGTCTGATATTAGTGGCTTCTGTTTAACTTCCTCCTAAGAAACTAATGGAATGGAACTTTATTATATGATGAGACTACATTTTTCACCCCCAAATACGGAATATTTATTGAACCCTTCTGTCTTTTCTGCATTATTATTCTGCCATTTCCATCTCATAATGAGGCAATAATGTTGTCAGGATTCTTTTTGATCTTAATATAATTTAAAAATTCCATCTTATTGTCCTTAACTGGTGCTTATCGTATATTGATAAGGGAAGCAAATTCCTATCTACAATTTGTAACTTCTGATATACATTCATTACTATCAGCTGCTTCTTTCTTCCATTTGTTCATTTATATATCAATTCTATAGCAGCACGCACTGCCCTTCTAAAACAACCTTTTAACCAACACAGTCTTCTTTCTCAGTTATGGGACTGGGGCATCTAGTAAGTTGTTTTTCAACAATTTATCCATCAGATTTGGTTCAATTGTTTTCTGCTTTGCACCAGTAGCCGTTTCAAAGCACCAAGTATACATACTACTAGTTTGGATTCAATTGTCTTTGCATATCATGAATGTGATTAAGTCATGATTACTTGCACTTAAGTCAATATTAATTTTTAGGTCTGTGATCAGTTTTTCTTTATCTGTCAGGAGACAATCTGACATAGAATTCCCCCAAGTCGGTGGCAAAACTTTTTGAATTAGGAAATTCTCATCTATAAAGTTTAGGAATTCCAAGGATGATTTATTACCAGCAGCATGAGATCACCAGTACCTGTCACATAAACTGAAGTCTCTTATGATCAGGTAGCTTTTTTCCTCTACACCAGTGTTTCCCAACTAGTGTGCCACGGCACACGGGTGTGTCACAAAACTTTTGAAAAACTACTCAGAGAGCTCTGGATTGGCTCATTGGCTCATGAATATTCATTAATTTATTTGGAAACTGTATGGTGGTGTGCCTCAAATTAATTAAAGGTAGCAAGGTGTGCCACAGCAGAGAAAACACTGGGAACTACTGCTCTATACATTACACCTAGATGTGTATGGAGCTGATCATCTTATTCCCTTAGAGAAATTTGGTGTTCTGTAGCCAAATAATTTTGTGCTTTCAGTGTTAGGACACTGATCCATAAGTATCCAGGATTAAGGCCCTGTGATATTACCCACGGTAATTCTGAACTGTTAAACAGCTGTGTCCCCTTAATTCTCTAGCCTGGGTTGCCTTTTACACTACTTTGATGTATAAATAGCCAGTTTTGGCCAGTTCATACATAGACCTTAGCGTGTAAAAATCAATCCCAGCTGAGTACATGAATGCTATGGCCAGCCGCTCGTGAATTACGTACAGGGCAACACCAACTAATCCCTGTTCCCAGTCTTGTTCCCCAGAAATGTGTGTTTTGTATTACTCAATATCCTTCTGAACAATACAACCTCATAGAAAGTCAGTCATGTCAAAGGAAAACAACACAACAGCCTTGTTATCCTGAATGAGCTTCCACACATTTTAATCCAAACACGCTGGTTAGGATAGAACAATATGTTAAGTTTGTTAACTAAAGAAACAGATTTTTTAAGTAATTACAAGTGATCATGCATAAAAATCAGGACTGCTTACCAAAGAAAATAAAAACCTGTGTTTTCTAACAAATTAACAGAATTCAAAGTGAAGGTTTTCCCCCACTATATGCTGTAGTAAACTACATAGGCTGGGTGCTCTTTAAGCCTTGGACCCCTCCTTCTTATTTCAGCATCCTTCGGTTATTCATTAATTTTAAGAAGAGAGAGATGGGAGGAGGAGAAGTGAGGTGGAGGCTACTATCTCACATTCATATATCCCTTCTCCCCTTTTTGAGGATTACCCCCAGCTGGGATGCAGGCAACAAGCAGCCTCACATGAATGTGTGGTTTGACCCATCTCTGTGATGAAATGTAAATTTCTTGTTTACTTCTTCCCTCTGCTGGACAATAGGAGCTTAAGCAGGTGAGATCTCTGACACCTAGCTGGGGTGTCGACATGTTTTTGTCTCTGAAAAACAAGATTGTGAGCTTTACTTGAGTTGCAACGTATTTCAGTAACAGTAGGATCTTGTAACTTCCCATATAGTGTTCTAAGCATATTTCACCAAAAGAATGATGTTCAGCAGATTATGACTTTTCAAATGATAGCTTACGAAGCATATTTTGTGCAAAAATTTCTTCACCCAGGAAGAACTCACTCTGAAGCACCCCCTAAATCTTAAAAAACAAACGTTCCTGCTCAGGGTTGCATCTTCCTATCAGGGGCGTCGCTGGCGCTGGGCACTCTGGGGCACGTGCCCCGAACCCCAATGCCAGTGCCCCAGTTCTCCAGCCCAATCAGGCCGGGGATCCGGGGCCCAGCCACCCACGGCTGCGGCAGCCCCGTCCCCAGCCGGGCATCCAGGGCCTGGCTGCTCGTGGCCATGGTGGCCTTGTCCCTGGCCGGGGATCCGGGGGCCTGGTCGCTGGCAGCCACTGCGACCCCGTCCCCCGCCAGTGATGCGGGGCCTGGCCACCCACGGCAGTGCAGTGGCGCCTGGCCCTGTCCCTGGCCAGGGGGCGGGGCTTGCGGGCTGGGGACGGGGCCTGTGCCTGTGCCCTGGGTCCCTCCCCCAGCCAACAATGCCCCTGCTTCCTATCTTCCTCGAGCGCTGCTCACATCATTCAGTTACAGGTGTCTACATGTTGCAGCACATGGTAGGTCAGAAAGTCTTTAGCCTAAGCCTGTCAGGTGAGCAACAGTGGCCAACGCCCCCTCCGTGCTGCAACCACGGCTATATAGGTGACCCTGATGCTGACACCCCAGTTCCTTCTTTCCACCCTCAGCAACGATATAAGAATAGCCAAAACTTGCGATCACAAGTGCCTGTCTTCATTTGTTCGTATTAGTGATGCCAGGATTCAAGCCTTGCCCAGCTTGCTGTAAGGCCTTCCCAATCAATAATGCCCATGAGAAATGCCTTATGTGCCTCAGTGAGTCACACCTCTTGGAGAATTGATCCATTTGTAAGTCCTTTAAGCAGCAAACCCACAAAGACAGGGAAAGGAGGCTGTGCAACCTGACTCAGGAATGGGCATCCCAACCACTGCCCAATGGACCTCATGCGCTAAACTCCTTGCTGGCACTGCATGCAAACTCTGCAGCAGCACCTGTCCGGCGCTGCTCTCCAGCTCAGAGTATGAAGCTGTGATCAGCATCTGACTAGGCACCGCTTTTGGGCCATCTTGCATCGGCCCCGGCCACCCCACCAAGACAGTTGGGACCAGAGCATCTTTCGATACTATCAACCCCAGAGGCCCTGGCGGCAGCAAAGGCCTTGCTGCAGATGCCAGTTCCAGTACCATCAAAACAAGCCTGGTCCTGGGGCAAACTGGCGCTATCAGCAAAGGAATGGTCCCATCCGGTACCAACCCCGGCATCGGTGCAATATAGCTCACCAGTTCCGCAAAATGGTACTGATTGCCGCTTGGGTGTCGAGAACTCCTCCTGGGACTCTTCGCATGAGCACTTGGCAGCGTGCTCTCAAAGCTCTAGAAGAGCGAGATCCTGATTCACCTCTCCAGCCTCCTCCAGTGTTTCTCCTCGGTACTGCAGATCCCCAAGGACTCCAGAACTGACCTCCAGTACCAACAGACAGGAGGGTAGGCAGCACCGAAAGTATTCACTGGTGCCATGCCCTAGAGAGGATGTTTCCCCGGCAACTTTGGGCTATTCGCCTATGGCACTGACTTGACTCCACCAGTGCGGACAAGAGTGTCTCACCCTGGAAGTGGCAGCGCAGGACCTGATGGAGAAAGAGGCCAGTCCCAAATCCATCGGTCCATGACTCTACATTCATCCAATGACTGGTCCCAGGGATGGACAGACTGGATGACCGATGCTGACTCCAGCTCCTAACACCTATCATTAATGCCATCAACCCAGATGCCCGACTCATTGGACCTCTCAGATGATGAGCCCAATATAGACTACCCAGCATAGCAGATCGCGGGTCCATTCCTCCCTTGGCATACAGGGATGACCCCCGTATTCAGCAGGAACTGCTCCAACGCACGGCGGCAAACCTTAACTTGGACTTGTGGGTTGTCAAAGAGGAGTGTGACCCTCTGTTTGATGTCGGGGATGCTGCCCCTCCTGCAAGAGTCTCTGTACCCCTCCATGAAGGGGTCTATAGTATCACGAGGGTGTGATGGCAAACCCCATTGTCCATCCCATGTCTAAAGTCACTGATCAGAGATATCATGTTCCCTCCAGAAAGTTCTTGTTCCTCTTCCACCACCCCGCACTGGGGTCCCTGGTGGTGGCTGCTGTTAATCAGAGGGAAAGGCAGGATCAGCCAGGCTCTACCCCTAAAAATAAGGAAGCTAAGAAACTTGACTTGTTTGGCAGGAAGGTTTACTCCACCTCCGCCTTGCAGCTGTGCATTGCCAATCACCAAGCCCTCATGGGAGGTAAGTGTTTGATCTCTGGAGGGCCATGAAGAGCTTCCACAATAGCATCCTCAGGGAATGCCTGCAGAATTTTGAGATATGGTCAGTGGTGTCGCTAGCGCTGGGCACACAGGGCACATGCCCCGGGTCCCAACGCCGGTGCCCCGGGTCTCCAGCCCAATCGGGCCGGGGATCCGGGGCCCAATCCCTGGCGGTCCGCGGCCACGGCGGCCGCATCTCCGGCCAGGGGTCCGGGGCCTATCTGGCCGCCCGGCAGGCCCCGCCCCCTGGCCTGGGATTGGGCCAGGGGGTGGCCATACCGCCGCCGCCAGCTAGCCCTCACTGCCATGCGGCGCGGCTCAGCCTAACCTGGCCTGGTGTGGCCGTAAGCGGCTGCTGGAGGCCAGGCCCGCGGCCGCAGCCCTGGATCCCCAGCGGGGGACGGGGCCGCTGCAACCGTGGGCTGCCGGCTGGGTCCCGGATCCCCGGCCGAAGACAGGGTCGCCGTAGCCACCGGCGGCCAGGCCAGGGATCCGAGGCCCGACTGGCTGCCCGCGGTGGCCTCGTCCCCTGCTGGGGATCCGGGACCCGGCCAGCAGCCCGCAGCTGCAGCAGCCCCGTCCCCCACTGGGGATCCAGGGCCTGGCTGCAGCCGCGGCAGCCCCGTCCCCGGCCGGGGATCCAGGGCTGCGGCCGCGGGCCCAGCCTCCAGCGGCCACTTCCAGCCGCGCCGGGCCAGGCTAGGTTGAGCCGCGCCGCACCGCAGCGCGGGCTAGCTGGCGGTGGCGGTGCCGCAGCCTCCCCCTGGCCCTACCCTGGGCCAGGGGGTGTGGCCTTTTGGCTGGGGGCGGGGCCTGCCCTCCGGGGGCAGGGCTGGGCCCGTTCCCCGGGTCTTTCCCCGCCCCAGCGACGCCCCTGGATGCAGTTGAGGAAGGGGTTCTGGCCTCAAGGGATGCCCTTATGACCTCTTGGGATGCTTCTGATACAGCCTCACGCAACATGGCTTCTCCTGTTGCTATGAGGCGGGCAGCCTGACTGCAAGGGTCAGGTGTCTCCCAGCAGATGCAGTTGATTATTCAGAACCTTTCCTTTGAGGGCCCTGCACTTTTTGCCGAGTCTGCTGACTTGAAATTACATGGGATGAAGGACTCTAGGGCTACCCTTAAGTCCTTGGGCATGCAAATGCCACCACCAGCTAGACACTCATTCCAGTCCCAGCAGCTGCAGCAGCAAACCCAAGCCCAGTGTCCCCGCTTTAGGTCCTACCAATACCCTCGTGCCATTATAGGGGTCTGGATAGGGATGAGCCCTGTTCCAGCAAAGGGCAAAAACCCCAGCCCTCTCAGACCAGCCACCAAGGGCAGAGCACTTCATGCTCCAAAGGGCAAAAGCAGCATTTTTGATGGTCAGCCAGAGGGCAGCAGGACCTTAACCCAAACCCCAATCTTCAACAACTGTCTGACCACATTCTCTCATCGCTGGGCCAGCATCACAACTGACTGTTGGGTACTGGACACAGTCTCGAAGGGGTATTCCATACAATTCAGATCCATTCCTCATGACAGAAAACCACGCTCTTGCTCAAATCTCTGGAGCCGGGAACTAGACATGGTGCTGGGGAGAGAGTGCGACAAACTGCTCTTCCCTGGGGCCATAGAAAGAGTCCCAAAGGGGCAGCGGGAAAAAGGGTTTTACTCCCGGTATTTCCTAGTCCCCAAACCCAGTGGTGCCCTGAGACGCATTCTAGACCTCAGAGCTCTAAACAAGCACATAAGGAAAATAAAGTTCCGTATGGTTTTGCTGTCACAGATCATTGCGGCTCTAGATTACAGGGATTGGTTCGCGGCCCTTGATTTAAAGGATGCTTACCTTCACATAGGTATGAGACCCCACCAAAGGAGGTTCCTCAGATTCGTGGTGGGGGGAAACACTTCCAGTTTACATCCCTTTCCTTAGGGCTCTCCCTAGCCCCTACGGTGTTCACAAAGTGCATGATGGCCATCGCAGCACACCTGCTATGATGGGAGTAAGGACGTATCCCTACCTGGACGACTGGTTCATAAGAGGGAGATCAAGAGCCCAGGTCAAGTACAGTGTAAGGGTGACAAAACAACTGTGCAGGTACCTGGGTCTCTGCATAAATCGAGAAAAGTTAAAACTCTCCCCAACTCAGGATACAGAGTTCATAGGCCCCCTTCAAGATTTTGGTCCATCTGCACCATCATTGTGGAGCTGCAGGACTCCAAAGTAACTATGGCCCAACATTGTCTCCAGCTCCTGGGCCACATGGCGGTGGTGATAAGAACAGCCTGCCTGCGGATGAGACCATTTCAGCTTTGGCTAGGCATGCTATTCTGCACCAAGAGGCTCCTCCTGAGCACGGTCCTGTTGGTTCCCCCCTCGATGTCCTGGGGGCGCTAGAGATATGGCGGGATCCTCTCTTTGCCATGGGGGGAATCCAGTTCAAGGCATTGGACCCTACGATGATGCCTCGAACTTGGGGTGGGTAGCCCACATATCAGGGAGACTTTACACCCAGGGGGGCTGGCAACCCAGGGACAGACTTATTCACATAAACATGAGGGAGCTAAAGGCCATCCGTCTGGCCTGCGAGAGCTTTCTGGACAAAATAAAAGGCAGAACAGTCCAGATTCTGATGTACAACTCAGCAGCTATGTTCTACATGAACTGCCAGGGGGTGTTCTCTCTCTGGACCTCTGCATGGAGGCGACCAGACTCTGAGAGCTGGCCTTAGCTCACAAACTTCACCCCGATGGCAGCTTATCTTCCCGAGGCAAACAACAGACTAGCAGACTCGCTCAGCAGGACCTCCCCACCCCCCAACCAACCATGAGTGGTCCCTCTACACGGCATTGGTGTTCCACCTATTCAACATATGGCGAACTCCCCAGATAGACTTGTTTGTGACATGGCAGAATCACAAGTGTCTTTACTTCTGCTCTCTCAGCAGTCGGGAGGAGGGCTCACTCACGGATGCACTCCTGCTTCCTTGGACAGGGCCCTTGTTATACGCCTTTCCACCAATTCCTCTGATGTAGAGAGTCCTACTAAAGGTAAAGAGTGATGGAGCAAACATGATACTGCTAGCTCTGGACTGGCCCAAGCAACACTGGTACTCAATCCTACAGGACCTGTCCATAGACACGCCAATCCGCCTCCCGTTGTGGGCGGACTTGTTGAACCAGAACTTGGGGCGCCTATGGCACCTGAATCCCAGCCTTCTGCACCTGACGGCTTGGAGGCTGCATAGCTAAACGAGCAAGAAAGACTGTCCTTAGACTGGGTTAAAAAGGAATCAACAGGCACTAGAAGACCCTCTACTAGGGCTACCTATACTGCTAAGTGGTACCGTTTTTCCCTCTGGATAAAGGGGAAGGGCATGATCCCTGAATCAGCCCCCTTACATGTGATCCTCTATTTCTTGCTAGACCTCAAGGACAAGGGGCTGTCCCTTTCTTCACTGAATATCCACCTGGTGGCTATCTCAGCTTTTCATACTAAGATAGAAGGGGTTCCGGTTTTCTCTCATCCTACCTCCATGAGGTTCCTGAAGGGAATCGAAAGGATTTACCCACAACCCAGGAACCCTACCCCACAATGGGACCTTAACATAGTGCTCCACTGCCTAACAGAGCCCTCTTATGAACCCCTGGACTCATCCACTCTGTTAGTCCTTGCTTGGAAGTTGGCCTTCCTGGCAGCTATAAATTTAGCCAGACGGGTGTCTGAGCTGAGGGCCCTCTCCTCAGAACCTCCCTATACAAGGTTCTTCCCTGATAAAATGATGCTTTGCCAACACCCAGCATTCCTTCCTAAGGTGGCATCCCCCTTTTGCCTTAATCAGGACATCTGTCTTCCAGTGTTTTTCCCAGACCCTCAGGTTACAGAGAACCAGAGGAGGTGGCACACCCTGGATGTCAGAAGAGCGCTCTTGATCTACATTGAGCGCACATGCCCATTCCGAAAAACCTCCCAGCTGTTCGTGGCAATTGTGGAATGAAAAAGAGGGCATCCAGTGTCATCACAATGCATTTCCAGGTGGATTGTAAACTGCATTAAAGACTGCTACAGAAGGTCGAATGCGCCCTCATTCAACCAGAGCTCAAGCTTCATCAATGGCTTTCCTTGCCCAGGTCCCACTACAGGAGATCTGCAGGGCAGCCACGTGGTCATCAGTGCATACTTTCATGACGCACTATGCTATCATCCAACAAGCTAGAGAGGATGCTGCGTTGGGCAGGGCCGTACTCAAAGTGGGTAAGCTATAACTCTGCCCACCATCCTGGGTATGGCTAGCAGTCACCTATAACTGAATGATGTGAGAAGCACTCAAAGAACAGTGGATTACTGATGTAACCATCCTTCTTCGAGACTGGTTGTTCACATACATTCAGATCCCTCCCACCGTCCCGGCTAACCGGAGCTGGTGAAAAGAAGGGATTGGGGGCAGTCAGGGTCAGGGTTACCTGCTGCTCAAGTCATGTGACTGTGGGCTACAGAAACTACGAATATCAAAATATGTTGCTGTTTGAACAAGTTTATGTCAAGCCATGCCATCCTCATGGGGCTCAACCATGCCTTGTTGCATTCTTTAGAAAAGTACATATTCATATTACAAACAAAATCATGATGTTACCAACATTGTCTGTTCAGACCAAAGGCAATGACCCTTGAAGAGGATTCGATATCAAGTTTAAATACCAGCCATTCAGACTATAGCCTTGCCCCCCCAACCCCTCCCAAAGAAATTTATATTACATTTCATATAAGTGTTCTACAGTGGGAGGAAGCTTATGGTTTTTAGCCTTGTAAAACTTGCATTTGACTGAATTGTCCCTTTCTCCCCCCCCCCCCACAATAATTCATTGCAGAGAGAATCATCTTGGCAAAGTAACCCACAATCTTCAAGTTTTAGAAAACTAGAAGCATGGAAAAAGAAAAAAACCAGGGATTTACTAATGCAAGCTCTTTTACAATACAGTGGTCATTGCTAATGCCAGCTCTAATACACAGATGTCCCATACACAGACATCTAAAGCTAGAATATCATTGTACTAAAAATCACATGTAACTCATCCACATGCCTTCCATGCTTTCATTTCAAACATTCCACAGTTCCAATAATAGCTGCAAGGACAGGAAACCATGGGTGTAAATGAAGATATTGCAGCTATTTCCTGTTTTGGGTGGCAATTGACCAATGTTAATTTTAACACTTTAGTTAGGATAATTTTCTTCTGAAGTCTCCAAAAGCCTGTAATTAAGGCAAAAGGTTAAATAGTTTATTTTAATTAAGTTAAAATGCTAGAACATGCCAACTATCAAACCATTTGGAAAAGCTTATGCTTTATCTTTCCTTTCCAGAATGGCAGTCTTCCAACCTCAGAGTCAAGAGCCAGAAAAACCTACCTAGAGAGCAGTATTAAGATCAGTGCACATTCACTTGCCCTTTCACCACCTTTCCCAGACAATTCAAAATCCAAGCCCCAAACAATCCCCAATCATTCCAACACAGCAGACTTCTAAATACCTTATCAGTATTGTTATGTTGTTATTATTGTTGTGGAAGTGCCCACAAGGCCCTCATGAGGAATAAAGTAGGATGCACAGTGGTTTTCCTGCCCCACACTTACTTGAGTTTCAAAGTTTTTATCTGCTCCATACTGGGATGTAAATGTAATCTTTCAAAGGTTTGGTTTGGTTTTTTTGTTTGTTTTATTTGGCTTTTTGGTGTGTGTGTGTGTGTGTGTGTGGGTGGGTGGGCGGGGGGGCGGAGGCAGGTTTGGATAGAAAGAAAGCCATGCCAGAACAGCCTGGTGTTACGACACTCACAGAAAGCAGGAGAGACCTGCATTCAAATCTCTGATTCAAATCAGAATGCATAGGGACTTGAACACAGGTGTCCCACATCCCAGGGAAGTACCCTAAGCACCAGATGACTGGGTATTCTGGGCTCTTTTGAGAAAACTTCCATAGAAGATGTTATGTCCCTGTAAACTATTTTGGTTTGGATAAATCATCACATTTTTTTTTAAATAAAAGGTTTCATACCCCCCCACCCCCAAATCTCTGACCAACTCTAGTCCCGGTCTCATAGTGATAACCATGCTACAAAGACAAAGAGACAATCCCTGCCCCCAAAATCTGCAATTCAAGTATAAGAAGAGTCCAATGGCCCTTTAAAATTCCACAAAAGTCTTAAAAGAAGCAGGAAGTCTAGGTAGAACAGGAGAGAGGTTAGCCAGTACCATGTAGCTTGTGTTGCAAGCCCCCTTGGATTGTCTGAAATAAGATAATAGCTGCCTGCTGCCACCATGTAGATGTCTGCTTTTGGATCAAAGAGTTCTGGGTTCAGGCCCTGTTGATGATCCACAGAGGCTTGTTTTTCTCTCCACTTCCATCAGACTCCTCCCAGTCACTCCACCAAAACCATGTAAGAACAGCCATACCAAGTAAAACCAATGGTCCAATTAGCCCAATATCCTGTCTCTGACAGTAGCCAATAACACAACAAGGTGGTATGTACAGAACAGGGCAATTTGGAGATTCACTGTCCCCTCCCCTTGGTAAGGTCTGAGGCCTTGTTTTTTGGCTAAGTTTGGGCCTTATTTTTGAGCTAAACAGCAGCAGCCAATAATGAGACAGCAGCCATAAGCTATATAGAACATGGTCACAATGGCTATGTCTACACACAGTTTTGTTATTTCGAAAGAAGCTATTTCGAAATAACTTATTTCGAAAGAACCTGTTATTTCGAAATAACTTGTTTCGAAATAACAAAACTGTGTCCTCGAAATAAGGGAGCGAAATAGCAGGTCCACAGTGTGGACCTGCTATTTCGCTTCCTCTGGGGGCTGCAGGCACCCACCGGGTGCAGTGCAGAGGCGCACTGCACCCCGTGGGTGCCTGCAAAGGGCTGCAGGCACCGCGCCTCACCTGGCGGGTGCCCGCAGCCCCCTGCAGGCACCCGCCAGGAGCGGGCAGCGGGGCACTGCGCCCCAGGGGCTTTAATGCCCCTGCTGCCCCCCAAGCTGGCGGAGCGGCTCCGGCGCGCGGCTGCAGCCACGGGGAGCCGGGTCCCGCC
>ML682013.1:4949949-4976436 GCA_007922195.1 Podocnemis expansa | reverse complement strand
TGTTTCGAAACAACGCCCTTTCGAAATAAAACGAGGTTTAGCTTATTTCGAAAAGCGCACGGCTGTTTCGAAAGAAGCGGTTTGCTTCTTTCGAAATGGCCGTGCGTCGTGTGGCCATGCCATTCCTTATTTCGAAACAACCTCTGTTGTTTCGAAATAAGGAGTGTGTGTGGACATACCCAATGTGAAGAATGTCAAAAGACAGTAATATCAGGCTGTTGAGAAGGTGATGGTATCCTAATGACTCTTCTCACCACCAGATAAAGAAACAACTTTCTAGATGCTTAAGGAAAACTTTGCTTGACAACTTTGTCTGGAAGACCAGAGCTTATCATCAGTTGTGCTACTAAAATCTGCACTTCTTATTGTTTTATCTTTATGGTTCCTACTTTCCTACTGTGGTATCACAATGATTTCTGTCTTGCTCTTTAATTGTTTCTGTCTGTTACATAACTAAGTGATTTATTTAAATCAGTTAAGGTGGTGGGATATGATTGGTTAAAGGACTGTTTTGTAGTGTTTTAGGATTAGTGCTTTGTAGTATTAATCTAAAATGATTGGTTATGGTACAGCTAAGCAGGACCCAAATTTTAACTATATAATCTTCAGCCCAAAAGAAAGTTCTTTGGAATTTAACCCCAGGACACAGCCCCAGATCAGAGCTGCCAGGTCAGGTGACAAACACCCTGCAATCATACTGCACAGAAGCTGCAGTACTTAGATGATCTAATCTGACTGGCCACCAGGAGAAGTCTGTCTGTCTTAGTGGGAGTGGTGAGCATTGTATGCCTGGCATGTGTATTCTGTTCTGGTAATTTGTAATAAATTGAGAATAAGGACATTATTGTGTAAGTCTCCTTCCTGATAAAAGATCCTGCAAACCCACAGAGAATTATACCCAGAGCCCTACAGTCTGGGAGTGGGTGACCTGAGCCCTAAACTGTGACTTAAGGAACGGTAGGTGCCTTTCCCCCGGAGTCAATTGGGAAAGGGTGGGGGTGCCTTAACAGGATTATTCCTTGAGCCCTATGGTTTTGGGAAAAGGTAGGGTGCCTTAGTGTATGGGTAACACCCCATCATCATCGTCTTCTTCTTCTGGCTTCCAGCAGTCAGAAGTTTAGGGTTACCACAAGTGTGGGGCTGCATCCTTGATCATCTTGGCTAACAGCCATTGATAGGTCTATCATGCACAAATTTAGCTAGTTTTTGTTTGTTTGTTTTTGTTTTAAACCCCAATTATAATTTTGACCATCATAATAGCCCAGGGCAATGAGTTCCTTGTGTTAATTGTGTTGTGTGAAAAAGAATTTTGTCTTGCTTTTATTAAACCAGAATGCAATTAATTTTGGGGGGTGAGCCCTGTTCTTTGTATTGTGGGAAAGAGTAAATAACATTTCTTTATTCACTTTTTCCACAGCAGTCATTTTATAGACATCTATCATGTCTTCCCCCCTGCCCTTATTCAGATCTTGGAGAAGCACTCCATCAGTTTGCCAGGTGGACCACTTAAAGGCCTGTACCAGTGTAGCTTGCCCCATGATAAGTCAACCTTGGTTACAGAATGTACTCTAGCTTGGAAAAAAATCAGGTGATTCCAATAAAAATATATAAAAGGAGCAGAAAATTTCAGTGAAGGGATGAAGCTTAGAAAACAGCAGTTATGCCTGTATTACAGGGAGTGGAAAGAAGGCTTCTGCAGGGCCTTAAGTCAGCAGGGGGAAGGCATCAGCTGAGAAAGGAAGAGCTTCCCATTTGAGGTGCTCGGAAGCTAACTGACAGACTGTCTAAGAAGAGAGACTGTGCCTTGCTAAAGCTGGGTTAAAGATAGACAGTGTGTTCTATTTTCAAAGACTCTGTATTATTTGAAACTACTGGGACCAAAAAAAGCAAGGAGTCTTGCAGCACTTAAAGACTAACAGATTTATTTATCACATGAGCTTTCATGGGAGAAAATCCCACTTCGTCATACGCCTTGATGATGGGGGAACTTACAGAATAAGATGAAAATAAATGCAAGGGAGTATAAGACATGGGATCAGGTCATACAGTAACAGCAAAATCAGAGCAGTAATTAAGATTCAAACACTGGGAAACATCACATAGAGGAGAGTGAAGTTAAATCACCTGTTGTAATGGTAAAAAGCCATAGTCATGATTTCATCCTGCTTTCACACAACCTAATCTGCATATCAATTCTAATTCAGCTGTTTCCTCTGAAGTCTTGCTGTCCCATTGACTTTCTTGAGCACAGTCATTAATAAATTGTCCATGGAGTGATTAGAAAGATGGAAGTGCTCAGCAACTGGTTTTTGTGTGTTGTGATTTCTGATGTCAGTTTTATGGCCATTTATTCTTTTGCATACAGATTGTCCTGTTTGTCCAATGTATAGGGTGTGGGGTCATTTCTGGCACACGATGACATAAATCACTTTAGTGGATGACCATGTGAATGAGCCCTTGATGGAGTAGCTGGCTTGATTAAGTCCTGCGATGGTGTCTTTTGTGCAGATGCAGGCAAAGTTGGCAACGTGGTTTGTTGCAGGAGTGTGTGCCTGCTTTAATGTTTCTGTTGATAGGTCTGTAGTTGCTGGTGAGATGAGCCTGGACAACTGAGGGCTAAATAAATCAAACATCTTGTGGGGATTATTTTAATTACCTATGGACTATAGAGTTCCTCAGTGTTCCCGCAAAGAGAGAACAAAAGGAAGAGAACTCGCTCTGCACAAAGAGCTCTCACCATGAAGGTGGCAGCCTACAGAGGCAGATTAAGGTGACTCAGTCCCACACCTGGGCCCCTGGGCCCCCACTCCAGCTAGCACCCCCATACACACACTCCAGCTGGTGCCCCCCACCCCACCTGGGTCCCTGGCAACTGGTGCATGTTGCTGTATGGCCCTTGAAGGCCACACTGATGGCTGTCCACAGCATGGCAACCACATCAGCCCCAGAATTTAGTGATGAGTCGCACTGGCCTGTCCCCACCCCAGGAGTAGACCAGCTGGCCTGGGGCAGGGCAGGAATGCAGCACATAGGCCCATGAGGTAATCCACCCCTGGCAATCCATATTGCAAGGCCTAACAGACTAGAAAAGTACAGCAGCATTAGTCAGAGCTTCAGGGAACCAGAGCCCCAACAGTAACCTCACAATGATTCCAGTTTCCTTTTCAGTGCTTTCAATTAAGTGGATTATTTAAAATGAGCCTGAACAGGACCATCAGATCCAGGTGACCTCAATGCTTGGGAGAATTCAGATCAAGATGTGTAGACTGAGACTTGCAGGGCTTGGGTTGGATCACAAGATCTGTTCCACTGGCACAGAAGTGTGCAACTCCAATTCCCTACAAAATAATAGAGAATTTTTGAGGGAAGTATTATGGAAAGAGCCATTTCTTGATTTCCCACCATCACCTCCCCTGCAACCACCACCACTGCCCAAAAAATAGATTTTCCTCTAGGATGGAGGGCAATCCATTTCAGTATTCTTTAAGAGTAAACTTTATAATCTCCTCCTGCCCTATGAAGGTTTTGTAGTTCCCTGATGAAAGTCTCAGAGAAGCAGTGCTTATTTCATCTACAATGTTGAAATATCACTCTCTGGATCTCTGCATATTCCAAACAGGGATTTGCACCAACTGTACATCACATCTGTGTTGGCCTCTGAAAGGGGCATGTTTATGCTTTGGGAAGCCCTAGCTTGGAGGCTCCTGTTTTGACACCAGCTTGAATGAAGGCTGAAGCACAAGATGTATTCCAGTGCTGAGATGAATAACTGATACAGAGCAAGGACAGGATAAGAGTATATGTATTCATGCACAACACAATCTCTAACAAATGGAAAGGCTACAAAGCAAGCAAACAATAGCAATTTTCTTGCTGCTGTGCTTGCATGTCCTGCAAGATGTGTTGGGAGAAAGTTTAGTTCCAGAGTACAACCTGAATAATTATCCATCTTTTAGCAGGGGCCAGACTCAGACCAGCTAGAGAATGCATTGATTCACATCCCCCACTGCATTCTGCACTAGTGAACTAGTAGAACAGTAGAATTGAAATGAAATACTGCCCTTGCATACTATAAGCCTAGCAGAGATGCTGGTGGAAATAGTAACTTCTGGGACATTAATACACAATTAAACTACTGTTATAAGACTGGAAAATAAGTTTCATTATCTTCAGACTTGGGATGTTATGGGGGGACAGCAATTTACACTGGCACAGCCACTGAATGAGTGAATTTAGCTCCTTTGCTCTATCCATAAAGTAGCTAGATGGCAATTCTTTTGCCAATGGCTTCATGCCTCTGCTTGTCTCAATAAACTAAAAGCAGATGAGCTATGTTTTAGAAAAGTCAGGAGTCCTACAAGGGAATGAACACTGGATGCCTGATGTTCATTCTCTGGTTTATGGCTCAAAATATTTGACACTTGCTAAGTCATCATTTATTGGAGGTGGTTTTGGCCATCCTCAAGTTTCTATAAAACCCCCCAAAAAACTTACAATGTTAGTGAGCATCAAGTTTATAGTGTCCATTACCTACCAAGGAAACAATGTAATAGGGACTTTTGTGTCATTGAACAGAAGAGCCAGTTTTGAGCACCTTTAACAACTAGCTGAAGAGATTGTATGTAGTAAGATGCACAAAAAGTACGTTCCATTTTAAGGAGGGTGACAGAGGGCAGCCTTTATCATCCAGAGATGGAACAACCATATGGATGCAAGTTCCACTGCCACAAAGAGGAGATCAAAGTGGAGAAAGCCTCATTGAATGACTTCTCCCCCGTATGGCAAATCTTCTCTCCCCCCCGGCATCCACCATCCCACATACTTGCGAGCCTCCTGCCCTACACTGAGATCTCAAGGCGACAAAACAAAGATCAGGTTCCAGCAATGAAATGCTGACACACCTCAGAAACAGCAGCTCCCCCAGTCTAAGGTAAGTAGTGCCCTTTTTTACGAGGTACTACTGGGATCTCATTGTTCTAGGCACTGTGCAAACAGGAATTGACAGTCCCCACCTCAGAGAGCTTACAGACTACTGCAACTAGGCACAATCCAGCTTATTAGACCTTGCAAATGGCCAGTTAGACAGATACTGGGTCTGCATACGCAGATGTCAAACCATCAATAATAGATGTTACCTCACCCATTTTGTCTCACAGATGATGTGTGAGTTAGGGACACAGTTTTGCAGCGTAGGCCCCAAAAGGTTCACCAAGGTATGGGACTGATTCTGACTGCACCCTACCAGTGAGGTCAATGGTGCTACTCCTGATTCAGTCTGCTATAAATCAAGCTCACAATACTAGTTTTGAACTCAACTCATTCTGATTCACTCTTGGCGAGAGAATTCAGTACTTATGCAAGGTGAAAGGGAAGCTCGGTTGTAGCTGGCTTTTTCCATGGTGCTTTGGCTGACTGCATTGCTGCCTATTCTGAAGACTGATTACTTTGATTGGCTTCCATTACTGGCCACTGTAATAGACTAAAACTAGCAAAAGAGGAAAAGGCCAGAACAACCTAAGTTCAGAAGCATATGTAGTCAGTAGGTTGCATCATCCTTACCTGCACAATCTGATTTCTTTCCTAACAATTCAACTTTAGCTATCAAAAAGATTCTGTGGCTACTAGAATTGCCCATGTGAGTTTGTCGATGTCAAGAAGAAATGTCTTTCTACTGAGCTGGTTCCACCCCATCATGTTTTAGGTATGCTGAAGTAGGTGCAAAGGGCTGTACAGCAGTTAAGAGTTTCCAGAATCAATGGTTAAACCCAGAAAGATGTTTTAGAGGAAGAGAGTCAAGCTCATCTGCTGTGGCAGGCTCGATTTGAATTAAATGCACTTCAAGAAGGCCATACAAGGCCTGGCTTATGCAAGGCTGTGTATGCAAGACAGTGTAACAGCCTGGTATACAGAGTGCTCCATGATGCTGTCAGACCTCTCTCTGTCAGGGAGAAAGTGGGGTCTCACAGCGTGGCAGAGCGGTTTCATACACAAAGCACTCTGCAATGCCACGAGAACTGTACATTCTCATAGCAGTGCAGAGCACTCTGTATGCAAGACTGTGCTCCATGATGCCATGAGACAAAACTCTCTCCCTAACACACACACACACACACACACACAGGTACTTGTTGAGGGTGCGGGGGAGTGTCTCACAACATTGTGCAGAGAGCTATGTGGGCCAAACCAAAGAGGCTGGTGGGACATATCCATCCTGCAGGCCATATGTTTGACACACTGTCCTAGAGACTCCCAAGCAGTGCACACCTCTCAGCACACTTCATATAGATGCTATTTATTCCCCACTCCACATTTGATCAGTTCTGTTGTGCCCTGCCCTTACCCCTACCCCTTTTCAGTCTCTTAGCACCCATGAATACCCTAAGAAGGAAGCTTTATCTGTACATACCAAATATCAGATCCCAGATACTGCCAGCCACAGGCAATGAGTGCTCTGCTCTCATCCCACACTGACTTCATTCTCCTTCATGCAGACTAGTAACAGGCACCTATCTTAGGTCTAAGTAAAATATTAAATTTACAAAATCACAACTCAGTTCTCCCCAGTGATATGCATGTGTCTGATTAAGGACCCAAATCACAAAATTTATCTAAGTACTTTTAGAAAACTGCAATTTTAAACATTGCTTTTAGAAATCATTTGTCTTGTCACTAGTGTAAATTGCTGCACCATATTGACTAGGACATACAAGACCAAAACTGGGCCTTCAGTAAAATACCTTTGAAGCTACTGTTCACAGTGACATATGGTGAATTTACACTGACACCATGTAAAAGTGATAGTACACATTTTAAAAACCGACTTTTGTGTGGTCTGAAGGCCTATGAAACAGATTTAGGGATATAAAAATATTTAATCTCTATAATTTTCCATCTTATCAGCCATATATTAGTAGATACTAAAATTCATTACCACTTGAAATTACTATTATGCTTAAAGCTGCAACCAAATATATCTTTGATTTTCTGAGCATTCATAGACATGGTTGAAGCCAGTAGGCATGCTAGCAGCCTTCATTCTGGCTAAAAGGAAGCACCAATTAAGCTTCTTTATGGAACATGATAGCAGAAAAATTAGAAGCCACTGGCCAGATGCAAGGCCAGGACAGAAGTTGATCCCTACATGCTGAGGAGTTTCCATGAGGGAAATGGAGGGACTAGAGCATTCTTTGGTATTTGAAGCTCTGCGTGTCAAGAGTAGAAAGCAGCAAGAAAGCCAGGAGCCAATGAGAGTAGGACTAGTAGCATGGTTTTGAGAGCTCTTTGGGCAGAGTGCTGGATGGAGAGGCAGGTTGGGAACTATGAGCAAGGAAGCTGCCTCCTGCTGCGTGTACATTCTTTGTTAGTAAAATATCCTGTTTCTGTGAATATGGCAGGAACAGACAGGATTGCATCAAGTAATATCTGGATCTTAATTTCTCCTAATGGAAACCACCCACCAAGGCCCCAAATTTTGGCTCACCACTCAGGTCAAAGGAGGCAACAGAGCTCGGGTGACCTAATTCATAGAAGACAATGTCCCTGGTATGAAATTGGCACAGTGACTTCCTAATGGCAATTTCATAAGCAAGGAAGCAAGTGGATATGGAGACCTACATACCCTGTCATCCCTGATGACTCTAAAATCAGAGTGGACGTGCAATGTAGAGTTGTAATATTCTACAAAGAGAGAATTTAGTCTTTTGGGAGACTGAATATAACAAAACTCACCAAACTCACTAGCACCAAACTCATTTAAAATAATTGAGTTAAATTTTTATCGACCATGCAAAGCATAATTTAAGAATACACAGAAAGAAAATCTAGTCACAAAGATAACAGTGAGCAAAGAGAAATGGTTGCTTATTGTTACCCAAACTTCTATACTGGGGCAAAAATACGTTTGCTTTAAGCACATTTTTTCATAGCTACCTTCCTGCATTGTCCTGGAAAGAGTTGCTGTAGTCACCAAAACCCAGATTCTCAAAAAATGATTTCATCTGAATGCTATGCTAGACAGAATGTAACTCTCCATGGCTTATGACAGGAAAGATGTGGACAAACTGGAGAAAGTCTAGACAAAAGCAACAAAAATGATTAAAGGTCTAGAATACTTGACTTATGAGGGAAGACAAAGACCTGGGTTTTTTAGTCTGCAAAAGAGGAAACAGAGGGAACATAACAATTTTTAAGTACCTAAAAGGTTGTCACAGGGAGAAGAGAGAAAAATTATTCTCCTTAACTGCTGAACAGGAAAAATTCTTTTCATTTCAGTCTTCACTGGGAAGGTTGGTGGTGACTGGATGGCTGACGCAGGAGAGGGCAGTAAAAATGGGATCGGATCAGAAGCTCAAATAGGGAAAGAGCAAGTTAAAAATTAACTAGACAAGTCACCAGGGCCTTATAATATGCACCCTCCAATATTCAAGGAGCTAATTCAGGAGATATCTGAGCCATTGGCTATTATCTTTGGAAAATCATGGAGAACTAGAAAAGAGCAAATATAGTGCCCATTTATAAAAAGGCAAATAAGAACAACCCAGGGAATTACAGACCAGTCCGCTTAACCTCTGTACCAGGAAAAATAAAGGAGCAAATGATTAAGGAATCCATTAGCAAGCATCTAGAAGAGCATATGGTGCTAAAAAAAGATAGCATGGATTTGTGAAGAACAAATCGTGTCAAACCAACCTGATAGCTTTCTATGATGGGGTAACAAGCCTAGTGAATAGAGCAGAAGTGGAAGATGTATAGTATCTAGACTTTAGTAAGGTTTTTTAGTATGATCTCACATCACCTTATTAACAAGGGGAAAAACAGCCTGGATAGAGCTATTATAAGATGGGTGAAAAATTGATTGGATAACTGCTCCCAGAGAGTAGAATCAATGGTTCACAGTCATGCTGGAAGGGTATAACAAGTGCGGTACCACAGGGGTCATTTCTGCTTCCAGTTCTCAGGGCCATAACTAGGGCAGGGCAAATGGGGCAAAGCCTCCAGCACCGAATTTGAGAGGGTGCTGCCAGAACCTACCTGGCCCCAGGGCCTACTCAAGGGGCTTTGGTGCCCCAAGCTGGCTTTCAATTTCATGTCCCACCACCCCCATGTGAGGAGTGCAACAGGGGGTCAAATCCGGCCTTCACTCCAGGGCAGGGAACAGTCAGCCCAGGGGTTGAATGGGCCTGTGCCAAGGCCGGGCTCTGCTCTCTTGCCCTGCCTCTGGGTCATCTGTTCCTCCCTAAAGGTGGGGCGAGTCAGCCCAGAGTTGGGGTGGGAGATCACAGCCCACCCCATGGGCTGGCCTGCTCTGCCCCCCAGGGGCAAAGTGAGTGGTTTGGTTAGGGATGGGAGTGTGGGGTCTGGCTTTTGGGTCAGCATGCCCTGCCCCTCGCATGGTGCCGTGGCCGCCTCTAAGTAAATGACATCCCGAGCCAGGGACCGCTGTTCCCTCTGAGCTGTGCACGTGTGCGCACGCACACAGGTCATGAAACCTGCGCACACAACAAAATAAAGTGCGCACAAAAGAATTCAGTAGTCCTAATATTGGTGCTCACAAAAAAATGTTCTTGTGCACATAAAGAAATTGTTTGCGCACACAGTCTGTAGATAGGATAAAGGGTTTATAAGAAATATATGCAAAGGTTTATGGCATTTATGATAGATAATGTTATGTTGAGTAAACCAAACTTGTGTACTTAGCTTAACTTAGTGTCAAAGCTAAAATGGAGTTTACAGTTTTATAAAATGGAAGCTGTCCTTTGAATGACAGGGAAACTTCTATTTCTCAGGGAACTTTCTAGACTTTATGATTGACAGAGAATGTTGTTACTTTGACAGTTATGTTAATTACTTAGGAAAATGTAAATGTAAAGTTTCGTGTTAGAGCCAATGAGTACACTGTGAGTTCTGCACAGGAGCCAATGAGATTGTGTATTCTAATGAAGGTTTGTAAAAAGAACCAATGGGAATACATGCAAGAGTATAAATGTAACCTGCTTCTGTAATTCAGGGTCTCACTGCTTTGGACACAGGTGACCCTTTTGTGCGCACAAAAGAAAAGAAAGGCTCTTTTTCACTCTTGGTGCAGTGTCTGGCTCCATCGGTACCAAGGCAAAATCCTGGGACCCCCAAATTGGGGTAACAAGTCTACGAGTAATTAGAGGGAACATTGCCAGGGACCCATCTGCTTATGAGTCAAGCCGGCCCTGCCTGGCCCCAAAAAGGAATGTGCCTTTGCTGAAGGCACATTCCTCCAGGAGCAAGGCAGGGGCTGAGGAAGTTTCTCCTGCCCTGCCCCTTAACGTGACAGCTGAGCTGGCTGGCTGGCAGGGGAAGCACCTGCCTAGCCCCGGCTGGCTGGCCGATGGGGGAGGCACATGCCTGGCCCTGGCTGCCTGGCTCGCTGCGCTGCCCCAGCCCTACCAGGCCAGATCTGGCTCCTCACCGCCAGGACAGATCAGGCCCCAGGTTGGGGGGCACCCTTGGGGCTGCTTGCCCCTGGTGCTAGAAGGCCTACTTATGGCTTTGCTGGTTCTGTTCAGTATTTTCATCAATGATTTACTTGATGTCATAGAGAGTACACTTATAAAATTTGCTGATGATACCAAGCTGGGAGGGGTTGCGAGTGCTTTGGAGGACAGGATCACAATTCAAAATGATTTGAACAAGCTAGTGAAATGGTCTGAGGTAAACAGAATGAAATTAAATACAGACAAGCGCAATGTACTCCAGTTGGGAAAGAACAATCCCTTGCAGATGTACAAAATGGGCAATATCTACCTAGGAAGGAGTATTGGGGAAAGGCATCTGGGTGTCATTGTGGACCACAAGCTAAATGAGCATCAACACTAATGCTGTTGTTAAAAAAAACAAAAAAAACAAAAAAAACACCACCATTCTGAGATCTATTAACAGGAATATTTTAAGTAATTCTTTTGCTTTACTCAGCCCTAATTAGGCCTTTACTGGATTATTGCGTCCAGTTTTGAGCGCCTCATTTCAGGAAAGGTGTGGACAAATTGGACAATGTCCAGAGAAAAGCAACACAAACACTTAGAGGTATGGAACACTTGACTTATAAGGGAAGATTGAAAGAGCTGCATTTGTTTAGTCTGGAAATAGAAGATAGAGGGGACATGTTTTCAAGTGCCTAAGAGGTTATCACAAGGAGGAGGGAGAAAAATTGCTCTCCTTATCTTCCGAAGATAGGATAAGAAAAAATGGGCTTAAATGACAGCAACAGAGGTTTAGATTGGACATTAGGAGAAAATTCCTACCTGTCAGAGTGATTAAGTACTGGAATAAGTTGCCTAGGCAAGTTGTGGAATCTCCATCACTGGAAATTTTTAAGAGCAGGTTAGGCAAGCACCTGTCAGGGATGGTTTAAGAGGATACATAGTCCTGCAATGAGTGCAGGGAACTGGACTCAACAACCCCTCATGGTCCCTTCCAGTTCAATAATTGAGGTAGATAATATTGCACAGAAAGCCAGGTTAACTGGTTTGTTTGGGATTTCCCTAGCACTGGGAAATCCTCTGGTGTTGTAAAGCAAATATAGCCAGCCTTCTGCCCCAGAGTCAGGGGTATGACTGCAGTAGTGCTACAGTAGTGCTATATTCCAGAGAGTGGCAGCAGCAGCCCATTGAAGTAAAGGGGTGAGGAGTGAGGAAAAAGTTTGGGGACCACTAATTTAGAGCCTTTTTTGCCTCCACCCCTGAGCAGTGTCACACCCAGCTGATGATTCAGTCCCTAGAGCCTACCGATTCTGAAAGGCAACAGAAGAGACACAGAAAGGAAATACAAGGAAACTGTTGGATTAATGGAAAGTGGCATTGATGACAACAAACTCAGATACAAGTTGAGTAAGTCATAAAGGTCATTGTCAAGGTATTCTCCATATTTCGTGTAGAAACCCTTCATTCAAGCATTTCAGGAAGCACAACATTGTCTATTTTAATCAGCAAAATTCAACATAGATGGGAGGGAGGAAAAAAGCTAGACAAAGGGTGCTTGCCAACATTTAACACACGCATCCACATTTCATTTAGCAGGGAGTAACACTGTTAAATTGGTCAAACAAAACAATAGCACACCACCACCACCACACAACAAATTGCATGAGTTTCTTCACCAACTCTTTTAATGCCATTTTATTCTCCAAGTGTTCCTATTCATGAAGTTGTGGGCCTCAGCTTACTATAAACAAACAGATCAATTCGCAAAGGCAGTTCATGAGCACAGTGGGTTGGTCACAAGGCCATAGCTAATAACTCTAAGAATGACACAAAACCTGGCAGGTTGGGATGCAGAGGACCCTACCGACTCTACATTCAATAAACCAAAAGCATGGAGTGGCTGCATGAATGCCTTACAAGTTGTTTCCATATCAGAAGAAAGGGTCCCACACTTCCAGTATCCATGTATGCTGGGAGACATGAATTACATGTATCCAGAACCACTGCACTTCCATGGCTGTCTGTGTGTACATCAGCTTGATATTAACAGGGGTGGATTACCACACAGGTTAACAGGGTCTGTGCTCTGGGGCTCATCACAGTGTGGGGCCCTCTGCTCTGATGGTAAAAGGAGGAGAGCAGACTTAGCCAGTCAAGACACCAGGCTCTGAGCACCTGCCCCCCCCCCCATGGGCTGGCTAGTCTTCCCACAAGGGTGGGGAGGGCCAGCCGGTCAGCCCCTGAGAGTGGTGGGGCTGAATGGTGCATAAAGCAGTATGGCCTCTGGGCCGTACTGGAAGCCATGTCGCACGTGCCAATCAGCCCTGCCACCCCCAAGGGCCAACTGACCAGGCCAGGGCCCATGGCCTTCCTCTGGCCCCAGCCTTCCTCCAGCGCACCACTGTCCCCGCAGCTCTTGCCCACTGGCAGGGGGGCCCCCCAGTTGGGGAAGCGCAAGGGCTCTGCAGCACCTGATCCACCTCTACATATTAACCTGGATTATTCTTCAAATATTTATAACTTTTATTACTAGGCTTGTTTTTTAAAAGGAAATTAATTAGAATGAAATGTGTTCTGCTGTTTCAAGGAATTATACCTAAACTGCACATCCACTTACTTTTGAAGTGTTTCTTACCCACAAAATACACATTTTATTTTCTAAACCTCTCTGGCAATTTAAATGTATTATCTCTGCAAGCAGAGCACTAAGGTTTTCTGACATGTGAATTTTCATCTGCACATACATTCTGAATTTTCCCCACACAGTCTGAATATTTTATGTTCTTCATAATGAAACACTTTCTGGAAAAGAAAATAATCACTAGGTTTAGCTTTCCTTAGCCCTCACTACAATAATGCAATCTCTCCTGTCTCATTTTGCAGATACATTTAAGCAACGTATTAAGCACAGTCTTGAAACTAGCTTAACATTTGCCATTAAAAGGTCAACCTTTACTAGTATGTTGTACATAATGGTATCAGAGAAACTACAATTACATCCTTTGTAAGTAGGAAGAAAGCTTGTGGTATCTCAAATAATGTTCAAGTAACAGTTAGCAAACTTTTTTTTAACTGTAACAGAAATACTAATCCAGTTACATACTATAAACCTATAATTACAGCCACTCCACAGAAACACAGAAATCACACATACTCCTACTATACAACCATACTTTGGATGCAGTCTTCAGTGCAAGTGTGCTACTGAATGGTTCTTTGACTCAATACATTTTCAAAAATATGAAAATCCAGGAATTGCCTAAAATGCTGCATATTACCCAACCTTCTGTTAGTTTTAATTATCACATCACATGTGAGGGCAAGACCACCAATTTTACCATGGTCATGCAAAACATTAGAACCATCCATGAAGGAGATTTTGGTCAGTATTTTATTGTGCCTAAAATGTACTTTTGTACTAAGTTTGTATGGCAAAATCCTGTAACATGTCTGGAAATATTAGAATTGTGTTCCATATAATGTTTCAGAACAAAGTTCTGTCACAGTTACTTTACCAGAGAATGCAGTTAAGTATAATGTTCTGAACAGTTTATAATGAGAGTGAATTCCATCATAAGAGCACATTTACGCTGCAAAAAATTGGCAAATAATAGTGAAATTTGATATAGTCATGTAACACTCTAATTTTCTTATACACCTCCTATTACCTCTCTGTGTAAAGGCATCTCTTTTCTCTGGGAAGAATATGGGCTTCATTGCTATTCCTTCATTTCTCGGAATTTTTATGTGAAAGGAAATTCAACTTAGAGTTTGAAGATGTTCCCATGGAAATGTTTCCCCACTTTCCTTCTCTTGTGACAGCTTTGTTCTGAAAGATCATCCTTAGAACTTTGGGCTGTTGGGCTCTCAGATAAATGATGCTTCTGTGAGATTGTCTGGCTAATTTATACACAAAAGATGCTGAAGTTGGGTCTCTTGTTTGAGTTTATATGCATTTGGAGTTCCATCTCTGGGGAAAATGTCAATCAAGTCAAGAAGATCCACACAGAAAGCAATTACAGATGGTTATGAGGATTGCCGGTTTTGGAAGATGTGGCGAGCAAACAATGGGAGGTTTTTTGTTAAGAGCAAGCATCTCCTTTTCTTTCTGCTACCATCTGATCTCCAAGCTCTTGTTCTTCTTTGACGTTTGTCGTTATAATGAGAATACAAAAAATGGACAACCAAATAAATTGGAGTTTTAAGTATTCTGGACTCAAACAAGTCCTAATTTCTGACTAGCAGAGCTGAGGGCAAAAAGCCTACCCAGAGAGAGAACTGCAATAGTGTTCGGCACCTAGACACCCCATTATCCTCAGGTGCTCAGATTTAGCCAGGTGAACCCTGTTGCAGATTTCTCACATCATTTGGGAAGTGCATTGACTCAGCACATCTTCCCAAGATACACTCAACACAGATTCTCTGGAGCACTGAGACAATTTAAAGCTTCCCCTACTGGATGCCCCTACATGACGGCAATAGAGCAAGTATCATCACAGGCTTTCCAACAGAATGAGTTTCCCTTCAAATGGATGCACTAAGAAACAAACTGCAGCCTTTCTACTCCAGCAAAATAAATCAAGCTCTATTCCAAGTTAGTGTCAGTGCAAGTCTCTTCTGAAAGTACAGTACAACTACCACAGCATGTGTCATCTCAGGGTTTTTCACATAATGCATTAGTTGCTTTTCTCATTTCAGACCTCATCCAACACACACAAATCCTGTAGCTACAACATGAAAAGTGATTACAAGAAAAGTAATTGGAGCCAAATATGTTACAGGACAAATCAAGGTCATATTCTTCTCCTGGCTGCTGTAAAGTTTTGGTGCCAGGTGGGTAAATATGCATAATTTCAGAGATCCCACACACACACTTCTCCGAATTGTTCAGAAGTCATCTTGAACTAAAATGCATTTAGAAGTCTTTAGGGTTAAGTATTTTGGGAGTCACCTAAATAACACAGCATAAAGTAGTATTGACTTGATAGGAGAAATGATTCATTCTAAAAGACTAGATTGAGGCATGGCAGCAAGCAAGTTAATAATACAGGGCTGGTCTACATAGCACTGACAAAACACATCAGAAGAGTGTCATCTGTGAAGTGCTCTAATGTATTGGGCTCTAACTGTCCCCTGTAGATACTACCTATGTGCTCCAGAAGGTATCTCAATCACAAGTCCTGTTTCAAATAGCATTATGTTAAGATAGACTAAGTACCTTTAAAAGTGAGTATCCACAAGGGATGCAGCGAGAAGTGATTTTCTGGAAGGGCCTGTGATTGACTCTGGTGAACCAGACCACGTCCTGCTTCTGGTCACATGATCAGAACTAGGTTGTTCAGGAAGCTGCAGATGCTCCAGCTATCTTGGCAACTGAAGCATCAGGCAGTTTAATGATTCTCAGCTAGTCGCTTCTCGAACTTCCCGCTTCCAGTCACATGCCAGGAAGCAGAAAGTTTGAAGAGTATCCCTCCCTGATGCTCCAAGCTCGAGCTGAGCATCAGCAGCAGCAGAAGCAGAAGCAACAAATTAGATAGGCCTGATTTCAAAGTGGATGAGCCATGGCGCACCCAGACACACCTATAACTATGCCCCTGGCACCAACAGGGTCCACACAAGGCAGCTAGAGTGCAGCACATTAGAGCACTTTACAAATCACACCCCTTGGGCCCACTTTGCCAGCACTGTGTCAACAAGCTTGTAGTGATGCACAATTGTTTAAATTCTTGAAAAATCAGGAGCCAATCATTCATAGCATAGTCTGCACTGTTGATGGTCGAAGGTTGTCTTTGCACCTTATCATCTGGTGGCAGCAGTGGTTTTGCATATTTCAGACTGGCAATTCAATTGTTTACCTTTCTGAGCTGTGTCTGACCAATTTTGAGAGCCAACCTGTTCTGTAAGGCATTGATCAGCATTAGAAGTGGTATAGAGCTACAGTGCCCCAGCAGAAGCTCAAAGAGGGATTGTGTCTCAGGGTACGTGCACATACTAGCTGCATGCATAGGCACCTATATGGAAGTAGTAGTATGACCTAGTGATTTAGGCACTAGCTGGAAACAGGTTCATTGCTCTACAGCCACAGACTTCCTGTGTGACCTTGGGTTGGCCCTTCAGTCTCTGAGCATATGTCAGATTGGTACAATAGTATCGCCCTACCTGACAAGAACATAATACACTGAAGGGTGTGAGGAGCTTAGATACTATGGTAAAAGGGGCCTTAGACAGAGATAGAACACAGATATGTCTGTTATAAACCCCTTTGCACCTCCTCCAGAGCAGTGATTCCACCCCAAGAACACAGATTGCCATTATGACTTACCTTTGCACAGATCATCTGAATGGAAGCAAAGAGGCCTTGTTCTCACCAAGTTGCAAAGGGGCAGCCGTGTTAGTCTAGTAAAGCAAAAAACACAAGAGTCCTGCAGCACTTAAAGATTAACAGATTTATTTATCACATGAGCTTTTGTGGGAGAAAATCCCACTTTTTCAGATGCTTTGAAAAGGAGGAACTTACAGAATAGGATGAAAATAAATGCAAGGCAGTGTAAGACATGGGATCAGGTCATACTGTAACAGCAAATCAGAGCATTTGTTAAGATTCAAACCCTGGGAAACAGCATAGAGAGGAGAGTGAAGTCAAATTACTTGTTGTATGGGAAAAGAAGCTATAGTCATATTATTATGCAAATTAGATTGTGTGAAAGCAGGATTGAATTGTGACTGTTCTTTCAAACCTTTAATAATCCAGTTTAGCAAGGAACATCATCAGAATTGTGTCACAATAAAGTGATATCATCAGCTTGACCAGTAGTCCTTTCCAAAGAGCAAGGCAGAAGTAGCTCAGGGTCTACACTTAGCTCAGTCTGGTCAGTTTATGTGGTTTTGTCACATTTTCCTTTTTTTAAATTTCCTCCTCTCCCCACCCTTCACTGTGGGACAAACCAGTTACAATGACCTGGAGACACACAGCAGAAACAGCAAACCTAATGATATGCAATGTGCTATGTTAAATGTTGTAAAAGGACCTTACCTCATCCTGCATGAGAGCTGGTCACTACCTCAATTTCCTTTCTCCTTCAATCAGGTAAACCCTAACAGCTGACATTGTAATTACCATCCCTGTGGGCAGGCTGCTTAACATACAATAAACAGCTTCATTCAAGATTAGAAATTAACATGCACTTTTTACAGGTCGAGCTGCTTTTTACACCCTTCAGTGACTCAGCAGAGTCTCTGGCTCTTGTAGGCTCCTAATTCCCTCTTGCATTTTCTTCCTGCAGCTCAGTACAGATAGCTCCTGCCAGGCTTTTCTTGATGACTATTTGGATACCGGGAGGTGGGAGGGCACAAGCCCTCCCACCGCTAAAAGCCTTCCCCCAGCTTAAGGGGAGGTGGCCCTAGGCCCAGGGCCAACTGAATTTGGGGGACAACCAATGAAGAACAGGGACAAGTGTGCAGGTAAAAGCTACAAAATAAGAGAATCAGAGGGAGACACCGAGCAGAGAACCTTGGACAGCGCCCACTGCTCCAGGAAGGTGTTGAGGGAGCCAGCAGACGCCGCCCAGAGGAACTCTGCCTGGAGGCGTGAGCGGACAAGGGCCCAGAAATAGGCCGCACAGTCGCAGACCCCTCCATCAGCCAACCTCCTCTCCCTCGGGCTTTTCTTGATGATTGGCAGAAATCTTTTACCCTGATTCTGAGTCACCCGTAGGCGCCTCCACGCAGCTGTCTCTTTTCTTTAATCTTCTATCAGGACATTAGATATCCCTTTCTTTACTAGGTCCACCACACCAGACTGCTAATTTTCCTTGTTCTTCCCTTTCTTTCCTCTTCTCTGATCCTTGATCATCTGATCCAGCCAAACTCATCATCTGGAAGGCAGCTAATTAAGCACAGATGAAGCTGAACCCAATTCCCTTGAAAGAAAGGGCTAATGCCTTCTTGTGACACACACAAAGTAAACAAATTGGCGGGGGGGGGGGGAGAGAACAACATTCTCCTTCTCCAATCTCTTTCAGTTATAGTAGTCTTAGGCACTACATGCAAAAATATTATGTCAAAATTTCAGACAGAAGTGTTGATTTTTAACTCGACAGTGTGCCTTTTTATTTCCCCAACAGCGTCAAGGACTTTGATTTGGAATGTACACAAGTAAAGTTATAATCACGTCTGATTCAGATGAAAGGGGGAGAGGAAATCTCCTGAAGTTTAACTGGTAGCCTTGTCCTGCCTATTCATTTTCTATCATCAGGAGTTGGTCGCTATGGATACAAAATCATAAACCTATAAATCCTACAGCCAATCACTGCCTGACTTAGGGGGGTGTTGGTTTCACACACTGAAGAGTGTGTACTAGTTTATAGCAACTAAGAAAATCTTTTCCAATTACTACACTACAGTACTTGTTTAAAGTGAGTTTCTCCATGTGTGGCATCTTGCTCAACATCTGTTTCTAGTTAGCTCTTTTTTTCGGAATATTTTGTGTTTCTTTCTATGCTGAATCCATATTTAATTTCAAAACAAGACCCAGTTTTAAGGTAGAAGGTCATTTGACTTAAAAAAAAAAGTCCACAACACAAACATGATATTGTTTAGTTTGTATATTGAGATTCAGGTTTTACCACACAAAGGTTTCTTTTTTCACTAATCTGTTGCTTTGATTCCTTCAGAAAATACTCATCAAGTCACTTTACTGTAAATATATTACAGGGAGGGCTGAGGTTAGCTTTCTATGAAGCCTTTTGTTCACCTTGTTTCATAAAAGATGTTTTCTTGGAAAGTGATTACATGCAACATTTGTAATTTATATTGTTTATGAACTAAGACTCAGGCCAACATTTAAAATAAACTATTAACACATTTTATTGATAAAACACACTGCAAATGACTGTTCTACACATGAAATAACCCATTCAAGCATGGGCCAAAATAAAATACAAACATACTTCAACTGATTAAGGCATTTGGACACTAAATGTAACTATGTTCCTGTTTACAGTCAAAGCTCCTGTCCCATATCCATATTCTTCTATCAACTTAAGTTTCAGTTTTTTAAGAACACAGAGAAAGCGGAATCACTCCCACTGAAGTCAATAGGAAAATGCCCTTTCATTTCAGTGGGAATAGGATTTGGCCTTTAATATATCAGAATGGGTATGTCTACACTATAAAAGCAAAGTCGACTTTATTAAATTGACTTAATAAAGTCAACTTAAAGTTGACTTTAAGTAGACCTTATTAAGTCGACTTAGTAAGGCTACACTACATTAAGTTGACTTTATAAAGTCAACTTTAAATGGGTGCCCTCGCTTAATTCAACTTTATAAAGTCGATTTAGTGGCCCCACTGCACTAAGTCAACTTTATTAAGTTGACTTAGTAACTCCACATTGCCTTAAGTCGACTTAATAAAGTTGACTTAACAGTAAAGTTGACTTTATAAGTGGACCTTATAAAGCTGACTTTACTGGACCCTAAAGTCGACTTTATTGCCCTGTAGTGTAGAGAGGGCTCTGTTTAAGTCGACTTAAGCCCCTTAAGTCGACTTAAACACATTGTGTAGACGTACCCAATGATGGTATGTTACCCTCCACTGGAACAATCTCTTTTGCTGTATGTGGTGTGCTGATAAGCAGTTTACCATATTTTCTTGTTAATTTCACAAAGACATCCTAAACAAATTTTTTTAGCCTTTATTTTATCTTATTTTATTTCAAGTTATGCCATATCTTTATTCTCCCAGCTGAATTTACTAGACTCTGTAAATTTCACACACCTTGATTCAGCTGGAAAAAAAAAAATCCTGACACCTGAGAATTCTATCCTGAGATCTTGAGTCAGACTTAGTAATATTACTTAGAAATCACTGTCAGCCCCAGGTGGCTACAGCATCCACTGTCAGTCAGCCCAGGGATGAGAGCAGGAACTCCATCCGCCTGGGGCTGATAACAGAAGCCGCTTCTTATGGGGACGTTGCAAGGAGAGACTCCCATTGTCAGACTTGGGAACCCAGCTCTCCCATTATCAGTCCCTTCCAGACAGCTCGGTTCTTGCCCTCAGCCCTGGGTGGCTGGGGTTCTCCTGCCAGCCTGAGAAATGGGAGAAGGGAACCAACTGCTGCCTCCCCTAGACTTGGGCAAGGTGAACACCCCTAAGCAGAGCAGATGTGAGGCTGGGAGAGCTGAATTATGGTCTAGAGGCTGAAGGTGGATGGAAGTGAACAGCTGGGGCTGATGGGATAGGTTCTGAGCAGATGGAGTGAGTGCGGGGAAGGTGAACTGAGAGTGAAGGGGTAAGGGTGACTGAGCAGGTGATGATGGGGACTGAAATGAAACAAAGATGAATGGGGGGGAAGATTGGGTGGAAACAGAACTGATGGGCAGTTGGGAGGCAAAATGAAAGGTGCAGATGTAGATGTAAGAGCTCCTGCAGTAGGATCTAAAATCACCTTCTCCAATATAGGTGAGAATGGGCAACATTCCAAAGGGGCAGCCATCTTAGTCTAGCTGAGTAAAACAAACAAGGAGTTCTATGGCACTTAAAGACTAACAAATGTATTTATTGCATGAGCTTTTCATGGACAACATTATGAACACATCCTGGGGATGGGCAGGGGGTATTAAAAAGTCAAGATACTGACTTAAAAATAAACCACAGTATAATCTTTTCTTAAAATCTCATGATTTTAGGGCGTATCTGATGTTTTTAGGGGTCCAACTCATGATTGATTTCTTGAAGTTGGGAAGGCTAATTCTGGAGTTACTCCAGTGATCAAAATTACTGTTGCCAAGGCTCCTCCTTCCCACTGAACACTGTTTGAATATGTTTCTCCACGTTCAGTTTCAGTGTGTACCTGTCTGCACATGGGCTTATTTCTCAGCTGTAAGTTCTCTTGTATTATTTCACTGTGTTTACAAGTATTTGCAAACTTCCCAACACCACCACTATCGGTGATTTAATATCACATGAATTGCATTAAGAGTTCATTTGCTTCCTTTTTCTGGACTATTAATGAAAATATTAGGACAATCATACTTTTTACCAATACCTGGCCTACACCACTCTCACTTCTTGCCATCCATTGCCCAACAGTTCACAAATTTTTTTCATTGTCATTATTTCTGGACTTGCACCAAGTTACCTAGAATGGAGATCCAGATTCACAAAAGTTTCTGAGTACCAGATTTAGGCATCTGAGTCTTGTTTACAGACACCATTGGACGCCACAACCTCTCCCCCCCCCCCACTTGGCTGCTACCTAATTCAAAGTGCCTAAACCAGGGGTCAGCAACCCAAAAGTGCAGAAGAGCCATTTCCCCCCACCCTCCCACCACAACCGCATGAGCCTGAGCCAGCCCACAAGCTGCACCAGGGCCTCTAGTGTTGACGGGTGGTATGCAGGCAATGCATGCTCCTTCCACCCTTCCTTCTGCTGGCGGGACAGAGCAGTATCCTCAGCCCGCTGTCCCTCCCAAAAGCAGCCAGCGGAGACCTCCAGGTTGTGGAGGCGGGGCCCTGGAATGGCTCTCTGTGGAGTTCAGGCTGCTTCAGCCCAGCCACCCACGGGCTGAATGGGCACAATCCAGGGCCTATGGGTGCAGCAGCCTCTGTTCAGGCCTGAATTGGCTGGGTCAAAGTGGTCTGAATTCTGTGGAGGGGCCATTCCAGGCCCCACCTCCACAAGCTGCAGCTCTCCGCCAGCTTCTCTTGGGAGAGACAGCTGGCTGAGGTAGGCAGGGCAGCGCTGCTCTGCCCCGCCAGCAGAGGGAGGAACGGAGGGACCGCACACCACGCATACAGCCCCCTGCCCCAGCACTAGGGGCCACAGCATGGCCACTGGTCTGCTTCTGGCTCATGCGGTTGTGGTGGGAGGGTAGGGGCGACCTCAGTGACCCTGATTTGGCCACGATGATGGCGCCAGCCAGGCATCCCCAGGGCACACCTGGCTCCCTGGAAGAAACTGCCAAGGAGCCAGAAGGGTATGCTCAGGGAGCTACAGGTAGCTCACTGAGCCTGAATTGCTGATCCCTGGCCTAAACCCATTCAAAATTCAAATTTTTAGGGTGAAAGTGCCCAAAACATCTGAGGATCTTCATGCACACTGCTGCCTCTTTCAGGACATCTGGACACCTACACTGCAACTAAGTCCAAGAATGATTCATGAACAATAGGAATATATTTGGAGGAACAGGTCCCTTACCACAAGGCCTGGTGTGGCAGCCATGCTCAGAGACCAATTACTATTCAAAATCTGACTAGCTTACAATGTGGTTGTACCACCCAACTTCTAGGCTGGTGAGCTGATCACTTACCTGGGATGTGAGAGACCACTTGTTTAAATCCATCCTCTGCTTATAGGAGAAATGTGCTCTAATTACTCAGTGACAAGGTATTATGATGTGGGGATCCCTCAGTCCCTCCTGTGGAAGTTGTTCTACTCTATAAAGAACACCCTCCTCAGCATCTCCTAGTGGTGAGGTTAGGTGGCTCCCCATCTTCCACACTGGCTTATCTAAATCACAGGCTTAAGCATCTCTCTCTCTGCATTCATTGTAGAGTCTAAATGCCTAACTCATCTTTTGTGGATTGCTGTATTGTTCCATTGATTTTTTAGGCACCTAATAGTTAGGTGTTGCTGAGCAATACAATACCTACAGCCAGGAATACATTAAAGGCCTATGCTGATGCAGCCATGTTGTTCCGGAGTATGAAAAATCCATATCCCCTGAGCAGTGTAGTTATAGTGACCTTGTCCTGTCCCCTCCTGCAGCCATGCCATGTCAACAGCAGGGCATGTCCCATCAACATAGTTACTGCCTCTCAGAGAGATGGATTAATACATTGAGAGCTTTCTCCCATTGCCACAGAGTGTCTTCAGTTAAGCACTACGTTGGCACAGCTGCATCAGTGCTCTGACACAGCCTTTTAAGTGGAGACCCAGCCTCAGTCCCTTTGTGGCTGTGAGGTCTGAAAGAGTAAATTTCATTAAATCTACAGGCTATGACTCAACAGGCTATTTTAAACACACATCTAACTACACACCTGGGAGTTGTCTCAGAATGACTCGCGCTTAATGTTGAGCATGTGCTTAAATAAGGTCTTTGGGGCAAAACCTGTCTTTTAAGCTTTATATCTTTGTACAGTGGTTGGGAACAGAGCTATGGCCTCTAGGATGCTATTGTAGTAGAAATAAAGCAGTACCTTGCTGAAACATGGACTTAGAAATACTTTTTTTCGAAAGATGTCACTTAAAAGCTTCACAAAACACAGGCCAGCATTTCAGACTGATGTGACTTTGTACAGCATTATTTAAAAAAAAAATGGCCAGAGAAAGTTATGAATAATAGCATTTGTTTAGGTGTTAGGCAGTGTTTGAAATATTTGTGTATGAATCAGATTTTCATAAATATTACCACAGAAACAGAATATTTCTAGAGTTTCTATGTGGTTCTTTGAGTTATTTTATTGCTGTATAATGTTTAACTCATAAAATACAGGAATAGCTTCATCCAGGTTTTAAGCCTGAATTTCAGCCTCCCCCAAGCACATACATTTACCATGGAACACATTTGCAAACAATTAGTATTATATTTTATAACTGATCTTATTTCAACTATAGCCAGATAATAATTTCTCCTAAGGACCATAATAGATATGCCTCTCAAGTAAAAGATACAGACGTTCAAGGCCCAAATTCAACAAAGCATTTAAGTCCATACTTAAGTGTAAGCACTAAGCTTAAGTGCTTTGCTGAATCAGGATCATAATGAAAATCTCGCAACTCTTATTTGTGGGTGGGCCTTAGTTACACAGGTTAGCCCACTGAAACCAGTGAGACACCAGCAAGAAACTGCAGCAGCAGGTTCTTATTTGGGAAAAAAAAAAAAACAACCCTAAAAATATCACAATGAAAATATTTAAAGCATAGTCTATGGCTGTATGAGTTATGGTAAAATATTGCATTGGAGAGAGGATGAGTTTGTGGTCTCTATGCAGACTGGGGAAAAGATGCACAATCATTCATATTTCATTGTAGAAGAGTTCCATAGAGAAAGACTAGCAATATTGCAATAAAATTACATTAATTTCATAAAATTAAAGTGTAAAAATGGCAGCCTTTGGAGCCCAAGAGTTTCCTTCCACTTCCACCTAAGTTGACTTGGGCCCCATGGCCTCAGGAGTTGATGAAAACTGGGGAGCTTTAGTTCCCCACTGGGTGGGACTTTCAAAGAAGGAGCTCTTGAGTGTGGGGACTAAGAAGTAGGGTCTGGAGATTCCAGTTCCCAGAGATCTGAGCACTGTAACATCTTCCTCGCTTAATAGATTTTTCTTTTTTAAGAGACCTTAAGGCTCGAGCTTGAGAAGCTATCCTACATAAAGCTCCCAACTCCAATACTAGAATTCTCAGGCCAGTTCTGCACTACAAGCTTCAGCCAGGATAGTGATGTTGGTTTTGGCTATGATTTTTGCTTGACATAGCTATGCCAGCAGAAAAGAAGTACCTAGTTATATTGGGAAAACTATGTTTGCCAGAATAGCTTGTTTTGCTTGAGGAGAGTTATTAAATTGTATAAAGTGCAACATTGCGGAGCACTTTTGCTAGTATGGTATACTAGCGTTCCTATGCCAACATATCACTATTCCCGTAGAAATACCTCAGGCTACGAGGACTGACTGGCGAGGTATAGTTCACAAATGTTTCACTGAAACAGAAATAGCCAAATGCTGTCCCATAAAACTGTCAGCACATGAATGCTAAAGTGCAAAAGCTTCCCTACCTACTGAATCCCAGTGTGCCTCAAGTCAGTGAACTATGTCTATAACATTAGTAAAATTAATATGAATTTCTTCTTGCGTCTCCCTGGTTTTGACTTGGCTGAGACAGCAGATTTTACCCCAGTCCTTACCACGGTGTCTGGCTCATCATTCCACTTCCTCAGAGGCTGCTGGTGCTTCTAATATTAGATACTATATTAGATTCTCAGCAAATAATATTTTAAAATCATAAACCCAAGTGTTTATCTTCCCTTTGTATTTATACTTCAGTTTCTCTAGGACTTACAGCTATATAAATGTCTCAAAAATTATTTATTTACTTTATTTATAGCACACCTACCATTGTAATAAAGTAGCTGACATTGTAGCAAAAGTTGGCAATAGTAGAAAATGAGAACAACTATTCCTAAAAAAAGACAAAAAATATGTAAGTGAGGACAGATATAATCATCAAATACACAAATTAAGATATTATATCTTTTTCATAAGAGCTCCACGTTTCTGGAGTGTCAGCCTATTTGCAGACCAAAACAGGTCTAAATAATAATGTTTGATTTATATCACAATCTCAGCATTTGACATTCACCCATCACTAGCTATGACACCTTCAGGGGTAAATCCCACAGAAACAAGTAATACAATCAATAGAAAAAGGAGTATTTCATTGCAGTTGAATTATTCTTTAGAATGTAAATAAACAGTCTCTGATATATAGAGAGACTGTAGCTAACAACATTATGAACTACTCAAGAGGACAGAAAAAACACTTCCCAGAAAATTCCAACATATGATGATCAGAAAAGCAGCATGACATGTGCTTTTAGGAACATAGGTCTGTTCAGAAAGCTGTATGCAGGGACTTTCTTTCTGGACTGCAAAATAACCATTGATGATGTTGAAATATTAATAGTTATCCTCGGGGTTAAAGTAAGGGGGAACTCACCAGAACACAGTTTCAGGGCCCCTGTTTTTAGGCTAGTAGAATTCCAGGGCCCCTAAAAATAGAGGAACGCACCGTGCTATATTCCGGGGCTGCCTTAAAACTAGCATAAGCAGCCAGAATGCAGCGTTCCAGTGGCTCCACCTTAAGCCCAGCCAGCAGAGAGCTGCGGCAGGCAGGGAGTTTGTGAATCTCTCCCCTTCAGGATGGAGCAGCTTGTGGTCAGCCAGCCTGCAAAGTGCCAAAGTAAGGGCTTTGGAGAGGGGGGCTTCTGTGGGGGTTTTGTGTGTGTGTGTGTGTGTGTGTGTGTGTGTGTGTG